>VZRQ01011004.1:28806-50209 GCA_013397975.1 Machaerirhynchus nigripectus
TTTTATTTTTAAAAATTATTATTATTTTCCTTTTTTTGTGGCTGAACTTTCTGGGCTGCTATTTCAGGCGTAATTAGGGCGATTCAGGCTGCAGAGCCCTTCCTGCCCTCGCCCCGCGCGGCTTCCAGCCCGGAAAGGGGGTTGGGAGATGTGAGGGCCTCGTTGTCTCCAGACATCTGCTCTCCTGCTTCGGTTCCGAAGCCTGGCTGCGGATTTCTGCACTTCCCGCCCACCGTCCTGGGGGAAAACAGGCGAACGGGGGCAATCTGCAGTGCAGGGAGAGTTTGGAGGGGCTGGGATGCATCGCGTGCATCCTTCAGGGTTTGAAATAGAGCTGCTGACACGGAGGTTTCGGGAGCGAGCGCTCAGAGCATCCAGCGCGGGTGATCCAGGTCACGGAGGGATGGGCGCATGTGTCCCAGTGGCACGGCCACCACAGGGTCCTTCCGAGGCCTCTCCCAGCTCAGGGTGTCCTGTGGGTGACAGGGGATGTGGAGGTGGCTGCTCGTGTCCCAGCCTCCCTCCCTCCCGCCGGGATCCTCTCCTCCTTTGGTGCAGCTGGGCTCCATCAGGGCTCCTTCTCCCCCCTGAAGCTTTCCTCCCCAAACAGCGCAGCCGTTTCCGACGGGAACACTTCTAATCACGAGTCCAAGAAGTGCAGTAATTCCTGGACTCATTATTTATCCTGATTTAAAGCCGACCCAGCAGCCAGCACACGGTGACGTGACCTCCACCAGTCCCCGCCGTGTCTCCCTCGCCCATGGGGGGACCATCGTCCAGTCCAGGAGTGTCCCTGCCCCTGGGTGACGCTGCCCCTCCTGGGGACGCCCTGGTGGCCGCTGCAGCCTCGCCAGGCTCTGCTCTGCTCTGTTCCCAGACTGCCTCTTCAAAGTGTGTCCCATGAACCGCTACTCTGCCCAGAAGCAGTACTGGAAGGCCAAGCAAACCAAGCAGGACAAGGACAAGATCGCGGATGTGGTGCTGCTGCAGAAGCTCCAGGTGAGCAGGAGCGAGGGACCCAGAGTGGGCAGTGCCCACGAGCTGGGTGGGCGATGGCATCCAGACCTCTGGTGATGCTGGTTCGGGATGAGAAGGGATTCCCAGCTGGATTTGGGATGAGAAGGGATTCCCAGCTGGGTTTTCCCCCTTGTCCCCTGCCCAGCCACTGCTGTGTCACCCTCCTGATGCTCCTTGCGCAGAGGTGCCGTGGCAGAGGAGCTCTGTGAGCACAGCCCTGCACCCTGGGGCACCTCAGGACACCCCAGGGCACCCCTCAGCACCCCAGGGCACCCCAGAGCACCTCAGGACACCCCATGCAGGAGGGAGCCCTGCTTCCAGGACGTGCTCCAAAGGGCTGGGGAAGGGAAAGGCTCCCATTGGCTTCCCCGAGGTTTGGCCAAGGCCCACGTCAAACATTGCACAACGGCCTCAGGCAGCTGGCGAGGCCCCGCTGATGATTCATAAAACCGAAGCTGGGGAGAGATTCACTAAATCATCTCATCGGGCCTCGAGCCCAGCGCCGGCCCCACCATCCCCAGCTCCGCCTCGGCCAGGGGGGGCTCGGCAGTGCCAGGACAGGGTGTCCTGCCCTGGAGGTGCCAGGACAGGGTCGGCACCTCCTGCCGTGTCCAGCCCTGCGCGGTCACTGGCACGCGGAGCCCCGCTTTTCCTGCTCCCGTTAGGCCGGGATTGTAACATCCCAGCTGTCCTGGCCTCGAGTGGGCCCAGAGGCTCATTTCTGAGCCTGATTGATTGCACCTTGGTCAGGCCTTGTCTTAGAGAGGTTCTGCCATTTCCTTGCTGCTGCTCCCGGTGTTTCCTTCGTGGCCGGAGCCGGGGCAGGAGGGAGCTCAGCCCAGCCTTGCCAAGCTCTGCAAGCACCGGGCTCCTGCCTGCCCCTTATCAGGGAGGCTGATAAACAGGCTGAGAACCTCTCCCAGCCCACGGAGATGATTTCCTGAGGCGGGAGCAGCCAGGCCCGGAGTGGACGAGCCCTGCCTGCGATGCCCGTGGTCGCCTTTCCGAGCTCCTGCTCCTTGCTGCTGTGTCTCTGTGGGTTTAAAGCCCCATGTTTTCTTGGCCCAAAGCAGCTCAAACAGGCTGTGGCGGCTTTCCAGCCCCTCTGTTGGTGTCTCCCAGTCCTTCCTGCCCCCTGATCCCCTGTGGGCATCCCCGATACCCCATTCCTGGGCTTGGGGACAGACCCCACCCCTCGGCAGGGACAGTGTGGGAACATCAGCCCTGGGAACTCGCGTGCTTGGGGCAGCCGCTTCCCACTGCCAGCCCAACCGGCCGGTGGCGAGGGAGGTGCTGAGATCAGGAGGGAGATTTGGGACACCCCGTGGTGCTGGATCTCCCATCAGAGCCGTGTTGCTCCACGGGGTTGTTGTCAAACTCCCGGAGCCGCAGCAGCGCGGAATTTCTTGGCAGCGGGGTTTGTTTTCCTGGTGGCAGCAGCCACCACTGCAGGGTGGTGAGGGTGACCCCGGGTGGCACCCAGAGCTCTGTGGGGACAGGTACCAGGCACGTTCAGAGCCCTCACCCACTTGGGCACTCAGGACCTGCTGGCCCATCCTCCCTCCCAGTGCCAAGCTGTGATTCCAGATGTTGCCCAGTTCCTCTGCCCTGGGGTGGAAGGGGTGAGAGCAGGATGGGGAAGGGCAGAGGCTGTCCCAGCTCCATCCCTTGCCATTCCCTGTCCCAGCTGCGGGGGAGCCCTGGGCTGGAGCTGCCCGGGCTATGCCCAGCCCGGCGCCGGGGCTGTCGGCGCTCCCTCGCCATTCCCAGGTTTGCCGTGGGAGCAAGTTCCTGCCTCACTCCGCCTGTGTCAACATCCCATCGCTGCTCCCAGTGCCAGAGCCAGCGCATGGAAAATGTCTGTGGTTTTGGAGAGGGGCTGCTGAGCCATTCACTGCTGGGGACCCATCCTGACACATCCGTGGCAGCAGGTCCGGACCTGCTCCATCTCTGGGCATGGCACTGCTGGCACGGTGCCTTTGGCTGCTTGGTTTTGGTGCTGCCCAGAGTCCCCGGTGCCCACAGCCCCCAGTTTGGGTGTTCTGTCCCAGTCCCCAGCCTGTGCCCGGCATCCTCGTCCGGTGCTGTCCCAAAACCTGCTGTCCTGGTGGCATTTTGGTGCTGTTTTGTCCCTGTCCTAATTTTTAAAGTCCTCAGCTGAAAGCCCTCATGGACAATAAAAACCCTCATGGACTTCCTGGGGCTGGTCAGGGCCAACCTGCGGCCCAGGGCTGAGCTCTTGGATGCTCCATGATGTGGCCCCCGGGGCCTGAGGGATGCTGACCCTGCATCCCAGCCCATCCCGTCCTTCCCAAAGGCAAGGCTGGAAGTGACCCTGCTGGGATTTGCTCCCGGGGAGGGAGGAGGTGCTGCTCCACACTCAGCATTTCTGCTTTTGGAGCAGCACGCGGCCCAGATGGAGCAGAAGCAGAACGAGACGGAGAACAAGAAGGTGCACGGGGACGTGGTGAAGTACGGGAGCGTCATCCAGGTAACGGGGGGAACACGGATCCAGCACGGATCCAGCACATCTGGGAAGGGGCTGGTGGGATCTGGGGAGCCCTGAGAGGGGCTGCACTTTACATCTCTCCCGCCCTGGGCTCCTCCAGCTGCTGCACATGAAGAGCAACAAGTACCTGACGGTGAACAAGCGGCTGCCGGCGCTGCTGGAGAAAAACGCCATGCGGGTGACCCTGGATGCCACCGGCAACGAGGGCTCCTGGCTCTTCATCCAGCCCTTCTGGAAGCTCAGGAGCAACGGGGATAACGTGAGCGTGGGGCCCAGCAGCCCCTGAAGGGGTGTGCGAAGAGCTCGGTGCCGGGGCTCGGCTCCCCACCGGGCACCCGGTCTCATCCTCGCTCCCCCTTTTCCCGTTTTGCTCCCCAGGTAGTCGTGGGAGACAAAGTCATCCTGAACCCCGTGAACGCCGGGCAGCCCCTGCACGCCAGCAACTACGAGCTGGCTGACAACGCTGGCTGCAAGGAGGTACGGGGTGGTGGGAGGGCCGGGCTCTTGTTTTTCCTTCTTTTTCCTTTTCCCCTCTGTGCCCGGGATCGTGACCGCGCTCTCCTGCTCCGTAGGTGAACTCGGTCAATTGTAACACCAGCTGGAAAATCAACCTGTTCATGCAGTTCTGCGACCACATGGAGGAAGTGCTGAAAGGGGTGAGGAAGGAGGTTGGGCTGCGTGGGACCCGACAGGGGGGACAGGACGTGTGAGCAGCCGCCTGGCTCTGTGACAAGGGCAGAAAAGAGGTCCTGCCTTAATTCCTGGGAGAATTCATCACCCGGAGAACAGCGCAGCGAGGCGGAGCGGGATATTTTAGGATCTGCTGGCAGCAGGGAGCCAAGGGCACAAATTACCCTCCGCCTCGGGGTGTTAAATTGACGCTTGGGGACAACCCCTGGCCCACGCGGTGCCAGCAGTGGCTCCTTGTGCGGGGACAATTGGCAGCTGCCCAGCCCTGCAGCAGGGTGGCTGTTGCCTGGGAAAGGAACTTTCCCTGCCGAGCTATTGTTCGGGGCCGAGGTCCTCCAGGAAGCAGCTGGATGGATGTGGATTGTCAGGATCTTACAGACCCTCATCCCCAGGCGCTGTGCTTATCCCAGCCTCCCACATCCCCCATCCTGGGGGAATTTAATGCCTTAAACACGTCGGGGAGCGGAGCCTCTGCCTGCCCCAGGGGTGTAAAGTGATGGATTCACGTCCCTTTATCTCCTGGGGGTGGGAGCAGAGGAGTCACTGCCTGGGTAACGGGAGCAGTGGCAGTGCAGGGTGCCCTGTGCCCCGTCCCCTGGGCCCAGAGGAGCCTGGGGCAGCTTTTAGCAGAGCTCAGGGAGGGTGGGTGGGGAGAGGTGACAGTGCCCTGCGGTCCCCAGGGTCCCACAGCCCTGCCGTGCAGCTGGGAGCTGTGCCCGGCAGGAATCCCGTCCCCTTTGCAGCATGAGGGGCCACAAGAGGCGATGCATTGCCTTGCAGGGGAGCCATGGAGAAATTTCTCCACTGACTGAGTGGTTAAACATGGGAACAGCTCCCCAGGACAGTCACCATGCCTGGAAGTGTTCAAAAATGAGTAGGCAGACACTTCAGGATATGGTTTAGTGGGCATGGCGGTGAAAGGTTGGGCTTAATGGTCTTGGAGCTGAAAGATTTAATGATCCTTTGTCTGTCGCTGCCGTGTCCCGGCGCAGGGGGACGTGGTGAGGCCAGTCCACGCCGAGCAGGAGAAGTTCCTCACCTGCGACGAGTACAAGGGCAAGCTGCACGTCTTCCTCCGCACCACCCTACGCCAGTCGGCCACCTCGGCCACCAGCTCCAACGCCCTGTGGGAGGTGGAGGTGAGCGGGGAGGGGATGGAGGGGTCGTTTGGGGACGTCCCAGTCCCCCCCGTGCCGCGGCTGAGCGCTCCCGTGCCTCTCCCAGGTGGTTCACCACGACCCGTGCCGAGGGGGAGCCGGGCACTGGAATGGCTTGTACCGCTTCAAGCACCTCGCCACGGGCAACTACCTGGCAGCGGAGGTAAGGGGGTGGCACAGGGGTGCGGGAACGTGCCCTGGGGCTGTGGCACCCCTTGCAATGGCAGTGCCCACCTCGGGCAGGGAGCGATGCCCAGTGTTCCCTCTGGTCCCCTCCAGTTTGCTCTGGGGGTCCTTGCGGCTCCTCCTTGCTCGCAGGAGATGTTGACACCTGACCGTCGTCATCACTGACCTGCTTTAGGGCCAGACTTTCCCCCCCGGAAATCCCCCAGTGAAGGGGTTCGCTTGCCCGGATGGCTGGGCTTGGCTCCTGTTCGAGGACAGGAGGGGGTGGCCGGGGCGTTGCTGTGCTCACCCCGTGCCAAGGGACCGGCTGGCACAGCCCGGGGCGTTGCCAGTGGGACGTGACTCATCCCGCCAGCCTCGCCGGGGACAGCGTGGGGGCAAAACCTGGGTCTGGAAGCGCCGTCTGCCGCGTTTGTCTGCTCCCGTTCAGGGCCAGCTCCAGGCCTCCCGACAGAGGCACCAAGGAGCTGCTGCGCTCGGGTCACGGGGTGCATTTGCCACTGCCAGGACCGAGGGCTGTGCTCTGCTGCCAGGGCTGCAGGGACATCCTGGGGATGCTCCCCAGCTGGAGAAGACACCCAAGGGCAGCCCCCAGGGCCCTTCAGTCACTGTGGGATGGAAAACAGCAAATACTGGGGCAAATATTTGGGCTCTTTTTAAACCCAAAGACACTCTGTTGGCACCTGAAGAGGAAAGAAGATCTCGGCCTGAGCCCATCCTGGGCTGGTGCTGCTCACTGGGAGCTCGGCGTGGAGCCTGCAGGGAGTTCTTGTGGCCACCCAGAGCCCAGCTGTGCTCCCCTGGGCTCCCCCGTCCCACTCCCAGCGCTGAGGCACTGTGCACTGGGCGCAGGTCACATCCTCCAGCCCCACCCGGGCAGGTTTCCTCTCTGGGACGTGTTCAGGGAAGGCAGGAACAGGGATCACACACCACCCCCAGGGGTTTGGAGGGACCGAGCGGGAGGACTGACAGCTGCCTTTCATCTCCCTCTTTAACTTTTCAGGAGAACCCAAGTTATAAAGGAGACGTGGCTGAGCCCAAAGCAGCGCCCACGGTGAGCAGAACCGCTGCTGCCGCTGCCCCAAGCACGCCAGCTCTCAGCCAGGGCCCAAAAGCAGGGAAATGCCCCAAAACAGAGCCCTCTGAGGGGGCTACAGCCGAGTCTGTCCCGCTGTGCCAGCACAGCATCGCCACCCAGCACTTAGAGCAGCATCCCTGTGTCCCACCTGCGAGAGGACCCTGCCAAAACCTCTCAGAGGGGTCCCAGTGCATGTTGGCTCCCCAGGCCGGGGGGGAATGCTCGGTGGATGAGAGATTCGGACGTTCAGGGGGGTTTTTCTCTGCTGTTGGCGAGGTTTGGAGCAGGGGGGGCCTCGTAGCTCAGGTGCGTCCACGCCGCTTGTGCTCTGCTCCTGCATCCTGGCACCGCGAGGCTCGGCCCCGGCACAGCTTCTGCTGCGTCCCTCCGATGCCGTGGGCACAGGAGACCCCCGAGCCGGGCTCAGAGACCCCCTCCCCACCGTGCAGGGGGGCAGCAGCCGCGCCAGCCGCAGGAACACCGGGGAGAAGATCAAGTACCGGCTGGTGGCCGTGCCCCACGGCAACGACATCGCCTCCCTCTTCGAGCTGGACCCCACCACGCTGCAGAAGACGGATTCCTTCGTCCCACGGTACGGCAGCGGGGTCGGCATGAGGAGGGGAGGCTGAGTGCTGGGGGAAGGGCAGTGCTGGCGTGTCCCCGTGGGGTCACCTGCCAGGACATTGTGCTGTTGGCAGGAACTCCTACGTGAGGCTGCGCCACCTCTGCACCAACACCTGGATCCAGAGCACCAACGTGCCCATCGACATCGATGAGGAGAGGCCCATCCGCCTCATGGTACGGCCCCGCTCCCTCCTCCCTGCCCGGGCTGATTCCCTGTTCCCCGAGAGCTCTTAGGGTGCTCCTTCCCTCTCAGCACCCGGGGACTGAAACACCCAAAGGGGTGGGTGGACACCAGCCTGAAGCCCATCCCAGCAATCCAGAGCCCACCCCAGTCACCCAGAGCCCACCCCAGCCCCTCTGATGGGGACAAACTGGGTCACCGGTGTCAGCGGGGTTGGTGGCAGACGGTGGGGACACGGCTGGCGTTGCCCTGTCTGTGTGATGCTGCTTCCCCGTTGCTTCCCAGCTGGGCACGTGTCCCACCAAAGAGGACAAAGAAGCCTTTGCCATCGTCTCCGTGCCCGTGTCCGAGATCCGGGACCTGGACTTTGCCAACGATGCCAGCTCCATGCTGGCCAACGTGGTGGAGAAGATGAACGAGGGTTTCCTCAGCCAGAACGACAGGAGGTAAAAGGCCCCTGGGAGATGGGGCCGTGCTGGGCTCCTCCAAGGGCTCCCCAGCAGGAGGAGGCCCCTGCCTGGTGCTGGTGCCAGCGCTGCCCTTGCTTCCCTGCCCACAGCCCCAATCCACGCCTGCTTCTCCCAGGAGCCCGGCGAGGAAACCAGATAACAGCACAGCCCCGCTCCGGCCCCTCCTAGAAAAATATCCTAGAAAAATATCCTAGAAAAATATCCGAGGGGCTGGGAGATGGCCCCGTGATAGGGGCAGCCGCCTTAGTCACCGTATTATTTTTAGGTGGGTGGGTTCTTGGTGCTTCCTGAGCAAACACAGATCCCTGTGGGACAGAGCGTCCGCCCTGCCAGCCCAGCCCGTGCGGGTCCCGCGGGGGTGACCAGGGGGGCAGAGGCATTAAATGCAAAATCCCTGGCCTGAGCCACGAGCAAAGCCCCCAAGCGTTCACCCTGGCATGTATAGGAGCCATAGGGGCTGCTGATCCAGCCACTGGCCTCCATCAGGGCGTGGAGGATCAGCCAGAAGTGCCCCTGGCCGGTTCCTGAGGCACTTTGATCCCCAAAACCCTCAGGCATCACTGCAGGGACCTGAGTCTGGGCGGGTGAGCAGCCCCCAGCCCGCTCACCCCGTGTCCCTTCGCAGGTTCGTGATCCAGCTGCTGGAGGACTTGGTGTTTTTTGTCAGCGACGTCCCCAACAATGGCCAGAACGTGCTGGACATCGTGGTGACCAAGCCCAACCGGGAGCGGCAGAAGCTGATGCGGGAGCAGAACATCCTGAAGCAGGTGGGTGGCCCTGGGGCCCTGCATCCCAGCAGGGCTGGGATGTGTCCCACGGAGATGTCCTGTCCTGCTCAGGGCCACTCTGGGGGCCAGAGGGATGGAAAACCCCACGGAGGAGGGTCTGGCCTCCAGCTCATGCCGCGGTGTCCCACCACGCACGGGGGGATGGTGTGGAGCAGGACACAGCCCTGACCTCTGCTCTTGGGCAGATCTTTGGGATCCTGAAGGCCCCCTTCAAGGACAAGGGCGGGGAAGGGCCCCTGGTGAGGCTGGAAGAGCTGTCGGACCAGAAGAACGCTCCCTACCAGTACATGTTCCGGCTGTGCTACCGCGTGCTCCGGCACTCCCAGGAGGATTACCGCAAGAACCAGGTGCCAGGGGGCGACCCCCCCATCCCCGTGGAGCCTCGGGGGGCAGGGGGACATCGCTCACGGCCCCTCCCTGCCCGCTGCAGGAGCACATCGCCAAGCAGTTCGGAATGATGCAGTCCCAGATCGGCTACGACATCCTGGCCGAGGACACCATCACGGCCCTGCTGCACAACAACCGCAAGCTGCTGGAGAAGCACATCACCAAGACCGAGGTGGAGACCTTCGTCAGCCTGGTGCGCAAGAACCGCGAGCCACGGTGCGTGTGGGGTCTCCGCGGGGTGTGAGGGGGGGAAAAGGGAGCCCTGGGGGCCCACCCCCCTCACGGCAGAGCTGCCTCTCCCCGGCAGGTTTCTGGATTACCTCTCGGATCTCTGCGTGTCCAACCACATCGCCATCCCCGTCACCCAGGAGCTGATCTGCAAGTGCGTGCTGGACTCGAAGAACAGCGACATCCTCATCAAAACCGAGTGAGTGGCCAAGGGGGAGGTTTTCCATGCTGGGGGTTTGTTGTGGGTTGGGTGTCAGGCGCCCACTGAAGCCGCTCACTCACTCCCCTCCACAGCTGGGCAGAGGAGAGAAAATTTAACGAAGGGTTCATGGGTTGGGATAAAAACCAGGAGAGATCCCTCATCAAACACCGTCATGGGTGAAACAGGCTCTAATTAGAGATGTGAATTAAGTTTATTCCGAGCAAAATCAGAGCAGGATAATGAGAAGTAAAATAAAACCCTAAAAACACCTTCTCCCCACCCTACAACAAACCCACTACAGGGTGGGCCTGGTCCCGCTGCAGCCCCATCACCCCTTAAGGTGCAGCCCCTCCATCCTCGGGAGCATCTCCAGATTTCCCCTTTCCTGTCCCAGGCTGAGGCCGGTGAAGGAGATGTCCCAGACCCACGAGTACCTGAGCATCGAGTACTCGGAGGAGGAGGTCTGGCTCACCTGGACGGACAAGAACAACGACCACCACGAGAAAAGCATCCGGCAGCTGGCGCAGGAGGCCCGGGCTGGCAATGCCCACGACGAGAACGTCCTCAGCTACTACAGGTGACGCTCCTGTGGCACCTCCTCTGCAGGCGAGGCCATGGGGGTTGCACGGCCTCACCGCCTCTCCCCCTCACCCCCGGGCAGGTACCAGCTGAAGCTCTTTGCCCGCATGTGCCTGGACCGCCAGTACCTGGCCATCAAGGAGATCTCCCAGCAGCTGGGGGTGGACCTGATCTTCCTGTGCATGGCAGATGAGATGCTGCCCTTCGACCTGCGCGCCTCCTTCTGCCACCTCATGCTGCACGTGCACGTGGACAGGGACCCCCAGGAGCTGGTGATGCCCGTGAAGTTTGCACGGCTCTGGACGGAGATCCCCACGGCCATCACCATCAAAGAGTGAGACATGCCGGGGCTCGGGGTGGCTTTGAGGGACAGGGCAGGACAGGGGGTGGCAGATGCCGTGGCAGGGGAGCGTTTGTGGAGTGACCTGGGTAGCTGTGAGCTGTCAGAAGGAAGTGGGCACCATCTGTCACGGCATCACTGCTGGTCACGGTGGCTCAGGAGCTGGCAGGACAGCGCTCGTGCCAGCTGGGTGTGAGGACATTCGCTGTCCCCAGCTCACCCTGACATGTCCCCACCACAGCTACGACTCCAACCTCAATGTCTCGCGTGATGACAAGAAGAACAAGTTTGCCAGCACCATGGAGTTCGTGGAGGACTATCTCAACAACGTGGTGAGCGAGGCCGTGCCCTTCGCCAACGAGGAGAAGAACAAGCTCACCTTCGAGGTGCGCGCGCTGCCGGCGTCACCGGCCCCTTGCAGGGCGTGACACGGTCTGGCTGTCGCTGCCCCTGCAATGTCCCTGTCCCCCACGCTGGATTCCCCTGCTCAGCCCCGAGCAGGGCGAGGTCTGGAGCTGCCTTGTCCTTCCCCAGGTCGTCAGCCTTGCCCACAACCTCATCTACTTCGGCTTCTACAGCTTCAGCGAGCTCCTGCGCCTGACACGGACCCTGCTGGGCATCATCGACTGCGTCCAGAACCCCCAGCTGATGATGCAGGCGGTCTACAACGACGAGGTGACAGGTGAGTCCCTGTCCATGGCCAGGGAAGTGTTTTCCATGGTCTGCCCAGTGTTTTCCATGGTCTGCCCAGTGCTTTCCAGTTTTGGTGACAAGAAAAGCAGATGCTGGTTTGCTGACGTGGCTGGGTGTGCGCTAGGATGGGGGGTGGTGAGCCCCTGGCCACGCCAAAAAAAAATGTTGGGTGCCTTCTGCTCGTTCTCCAATTAAATCTACAGCATTTTTCAGTCCAAGTGGGTCCTTCCTCGGTCCTCTGCCACCTCCCTCTCCACCCACGCTAACTGTGGCTGCCTCCTCAGGGAAGAACGTGCGGAGGTCGATCCAGGGCGTGGGGCAGATGATGTCCACCATGGTGCTGAGCAGGAAACAGTCCATCTTCAGCTCCCCCAGCCTCAGCGCCGGCTCTGCCCCGGAGCAAGTGGACAGAGGGAGGAGCATTGAGAACGAGAACATCGTGGTGATGGAGACCAAGCTGAAGATCCTGGAGATCTTGCAGGTTGGAGCCGATGGAGTGGTGGGACCTGTGGGTGTGCAATGTGATTTCCTGAAGCAGGAGCACAGTTGGCATGAAGAGGGCACTCAGTCACTTCTGGTTTCTCCTTCCCTGCTGCCTCCAGTTCATCCTGAACGTGCGGCTGGACTACAGGATCTCCTACCTGCTCTCTGTCTTCAAGAAGGAGTTTGTGGAGGTTTACCCCATGCAGGACAGCGCGGCCGACGGGACAGCTCCAGCCTTCGACTCCACAAGTAACTCTCCCACTTTGCTCCTGGTACACCCCCAGCTCAGCAGACCCCAGGGGCTGGGAGGACACAGGTGGCAGAGGTGACATCTCCAGCAGCTGCTGCTGGCACAGGGGGCAGGGAGGGATGGAGTTTGTGTTTTGGTGGGATGAGGATGCTGGGAACAGGATCAGGGAGCTGGGTTGGTTCCTGTGGGTTCCTGCCAAGGCACAGGGTTGGTGTTGTCCACCCTTTTCACTCCCTCCCCTCTCCTTGCAGCCGCAGCCATGAACCTGGACCGGATCGGGGAGCACGCCGAGGCCATGTTCGGTGTGGGGTGAGTCCCTGCCCACAAAGTTCCCCTGGCCCCTCCCCTCCTGGCCATCCCGCCCAGGCTGCGAGCTGCAGGTGACGAGGAGGATGAGGCTCTAAAGGCCACCACAGCCGTCCCCATCAGCTCTGTGTTAACGCCCAGTGCTTCCATCCCGCTGCAGGAAGTCGAGCAGCATGTTGGAGGTGGATGACGAGGGAGGGAGGATGTTCCTGCGGGTGCTGATCCACCTGACCATGCACGACTACCCCCCGCTCATCTCCGGCTCCCTGCAGCTCCTCTTCAAGCACTTCAGCCAGAGGCAGGAGGTCCTGCACACCTTCAAACAGGTGACGCTGAGGGGACCTGGAGCACCCCGCGCCTGGCTGTGGGTGGGGGGATGTGGGGTGGATCCTGGCCCTTTCCTGGGGAGGGAGATCTGGGAGTGGGATTTGTGCCCTGAACTGGAAACGCCTGGGAATGTCGCTGCAGGTCCAGCTCCTGATCTCAGCCCAGGACGTGGAGAACTACAAGGTGATCAAGTCGGAGCTGGACAAGCTCCGCACGATGGTGGAGAAGTCTGAGCTCTGGGTGGACAAGAAGGGCAGCACCAAAGGGGACAGCACGGGGGAGGGGAACAAGAAGGAGAAGAAGGAGGTGAGAGCCCTGAGCAAGACCCTGGGAACTGGGATGGGAAAGGAGTGGGAGGCAGGGGGGCAGCTCACCTTAACCCAACATCTCTCAACGGGCTGCGCGCCCCTGTCCCTGGACGGGAGGCTCCAGGAGGGTCCTGTGGGTGTAGCTGGAGGGGCACGGTGTGACCCCAGCGCTGTTGTGTCCCCTTCCAGCACGGTGCCGACGAGGAGGTCATTGCTCCGGGAGAGAAGAGCAGCGAGAACTACCAGATAGTGAAGGGGGTGAGTGAGAGCAAACCCCAGAGCACCGGCAGGAAGGGAAGGGATGAAATCCTGTGGGGGATTTCCAAGTTCTCCTGTGCTTCAGTAGAAACAAGCCCAAGCCTGGCTTGCTCCTGCCAGCTCAGCACGGGGAAAAGCTGTCACATCCTTGCACTGGGGGGACTGGGTGGGACTGGGTGGGTGACAGCTGCGAGGGCTCTGCGTGGCGCTGATCTCTGAGGGGGTGCCGAGATTTGTGAGCAATGCAGGGAACACCTGAAATTATGGAGGGAACATCTGGAATGCCAACCAGCCCCAGGGCTGGTGGCCATCCCGAGTGGCTCCAGGCTCAGCCCCTGCCCGCTGTGGTCCCTCCGTGCCCAGATCCTGGAGCGGCTGAACAAGATGTGCGGGGTGGGGGAGCAGGTGCGCAAGAAGCAGCAGCGCCTGCTGAAGAACATGGATGCCCACAAAGTGATGCTGGACCTGCTGCAGATCCCCTACGAGAAGGTGGGTGGGCAGGAGGCGGCTGGTCCTGAGCACCCAGGGCAAAGGGGGCACGTGGGGACCCCCCGAGTGGCCTCCTGCCACTCCCATCCTTCCCAGCTCCGCGTTTCTCCCCGTCCCTTCCTCAGGGCGATGCCAAGATGATGGAGATCCTCAAGTTCACGCACCAGTTCCTGCAGAAGTTTTGTGCTGGCAACCAGGAGAACCAGGCCCTGCTGCACAAACACCTCAACCTGTTCCTGACCCCGGGGGTAAGGAGCGGGCACTGTGGGGTGGGTGAAGGGCACAGGGAGGGAATTTGGCACCGCTCCTGGGGCTGAGAACACGGGATGGGAAAGCCAGGAGGAGACACCAGGCAGGGCAGGAGTTTGGGGACAGTTCCTGCAGCCCCTTGACCTCCCTCTGCCCCTTGTCCCCAGCTGCTGGAGGCGGAGACGATGCAGCACATCTTCCTCAACAACTACCAGCTGTGCTCTGAGATCAACGAGACGGTGCCGCAGCACTTCATCCACTGCGTGGCCACCCACGGCCGCCACGTCCAGTACCTCGACTTCCTGCACACCATCATCAAGGCCGAGGGCAAGTACGTCAAGAAGTGCCAGGACATGATCATGACCGAGGTGAGGACCTCTCCTGTGGGGCAGGAGCTGGGGGGAAGCAGGGCGTGCACGGCTCTTGGACCTGCACCGTTGTTTTCTTCCTTGAGAAGGGCCTTCCAGCCATCCTGGATCCTCCCAGGAACCAGCCAGCCCCAGAGCTGGTGGCCATCTTGAGTGGCCATCAGCCATCTCCAGGGGCTCGATGCAAGGTCCAAGTGCCAGTCTGGGAGTCCCACAGTTTCTGATTGCACTGAAAATGCCTGGTTTTCCCTCTAAACCAAATCCCTGTCCCCTTTCCTGGCCACTGCTGCTTATCCACCACTGCAGAGGGGACACTGCAGAGGGGACACCGCTGGCCTTGGAGGTTTCTGACCCTCCTTTTTCAGAGTGGTGGCCACTGAGCACTGAGCACGGACCCTACCTCGCAGCTCACCAACGCCGGGGACGACGTGGTGGTTTTCTACAACGACAAGGCTTCGCTGGCCACGCTGCTGGAGATGATGACGGCGGCCAGGGACGGGGTGGAGGAGAACAGCCCCCTGATGTACCACATCTCCCTGGTGGACCTGCTGGCTGCCTGCGCCGAGGGCAAGAACGTCTACACCGAGATCAAGTGCACGTCCCTGCTGCCCCTGGAGGACGTGGTGCGGGTGGTGACACACGAGGACTGCATCACGGAGGTACGGGGTGGCAGCCAGGAGGACACCGGGGCTCTGCACTGGTTGTCCCCTGACGGTGTCCCTGCCCCTTTCCCGCTCCCCGGCAGGTGAAGATGGCTTATGTGAACTTTGTCAACCACTGCTATGTGGACACGGAGGTGGAGATGAAGGAGATCTACACCAGCAACCACATCTGGACCCTCTTCGAGAACTTCACCCTGGACATGGCCCAGGTGCGTGGGGAGGGTTGGGTGGGCGTGACACGGCAGTGGTGGCTTGGGTGGGGACAGGGTGGTGTCACCAAGACCCTGTGGGGTTTGGGCACTGTGGGGACTCCTGTAGCTGTCACATGTGGGGCTGGGGAGCGGTCAGGGCTCTCTGGTGTGACCAAGGAGCTGTGTCACCGGCCACGTCCTTCAGCTGGACACGGTCCCAGCTGCCTCTGGGCAGACACGAGCTCGCCCCGGTGCCATCAGCGTCCTCCCTGTCCCCACAGATGTGCAAGAAGCGGGAGAAGCGCCTGCCGGACGCCACGCTGGAGAAGTACGTGCTGACGGTGGTGCTGGACACCATCAACGCGTTCTTCAGCTCGCCCTTCTCGGAGAACAGCACCTCGCTGCAGGTGACCGGGGGTGGGCAGGGTGGCAGGGGGAGGACAGCGGCTCAGCCAGCCCCCCAAAACACGGTTTGGACACGTGTGCTGACAGTCCTGTCTCCTCCACCAGACCCACCAGACCATCGTGGTGCAGCTTCTCCAGTCCACCACGAGGCTGCTGGAGTGCTCGTGGCTGCAGCAGCAGCACAAGAGCTCAGTGGAGTCCTGCATCCGCACGCTGGCCATGGTCGGTAAGGAGCCATCGCCGTGCCCAGGGGACAGGGGACGCAGCCACCTTGGGCTGTCTGTGCCCAGCAGTGAGCAGGACACGCTGTCCCTCCTGTGGGGGTGGCAGGACACCACGGTGAGGGGCTGCCAGCTGGGGACGGGCACGTTCGGCTCTGGGGTTTGCATTTTTTTTGAGCTTCGTCTCAGCACGCCCAAGATAATGTGGGGATAACCAGAGCCTGGGCTCGGCTGGGAGCTCCCCGGTGTGTGTCCCTGCCCGGACACAAAGCCAACATTGACAGTGGTTTTCCCTGGCCAGGACTTTGCCCTCGGCGTGCAGCTGCCTGACTCAGGCTGAGGGCTGTTAGCTCTGAGTCACCGTGGAAAGGATTGCTGGTGGCTGGGCTCTGGGTGGGGATTTCCCTTTGGAATTCCAGGCAGGGTGCTTACGGCCTCCCCACGCTGGGCTTTCCCGACCAAAAACTGGGGCTGGGGCCTGCTTCCACCCCGCCTGGAACTGCGGGTGTCGGGATGTGTGGGAACACTCCAGCCCTCACTGGCCTGGAGGAGTTTAGGCGTGTATTTACCCCAAATCTCTGCTGCAAATGAGGCGAATGCCTGGTGAAGGGGTGCCCGGGCAGGGTGGTGGTGGGACCCAGCTGGGTGGTGGCTGTCCCAACCCCGTGCCCGTGCCCCGCAGCCAAGAGCCGCTCCATCGCGCTGCCCATGGACCTGGACGCGCACGTGAGCTCCCTGCTCAACAGCAGCTCCACCAGCACGGTGCAGAGGAACACCTCGAGCTACAAGGCGGCCACACGCACCTTCCCCCGCGTGTCCACCACCCCCAACCAGTGGGACTACAAGAACATCATCGAGAAGCTGCAGGTGCGGGGCAGGGCGCGGCGGGGCTCGGGAAGGCGCTGGCGTCGCAGGGTCCCTCTGCCGTGTGTCCCCGGGCTCTGAAGGGGGCCTCTGTGGCTTGCAGGACATCATCAACGCCCTGGAGGATCGCCTGAAGCCGCTGGTGGAGGCCGAGCTGTCCGTGCTGGTGGACGTCCTGCACCGGCCGGAGCTGCTCTTCATGGAGGGGACGGAGGCGTTCCAGCGCTGCGAGAGCGGGGGGTTCCTGTCCAAGTGAGGGGGGTTTGGGATGGCCCTGGGGGCGCTGGGAAGGGTTCGGGACCCTCGCGCTGGGAGGGCTGCGCATCCCTGTGATGCCTTGTCCTCGGTCTCAGAATTGAGTTAGGTACGGTTAAGGGATGAAAGGGTTTTTACCTCGGTATTTAATAAGGATTTTCACGGCGTGACAATTTGTCAGGGGGGAACACATCGGTGTACTCACACGGTGTGTCGTGTAGATAATTTTATAGACCTTGCAAATCAGCATATTTGGCAAAGATTCTCCAGTGAGAGGTTTAAATGAATGCCGTGATATCTCTCTATTTTAAAGTGTTTTCCTCCGGATGGGCTTAATTTTAGTTTATAGAATACGTTCTAGAGAGAACCTTGGTTTCTTAAGACAGCGTTAGGTTTTCTGGTTTTTAACTGTGAGGTTCTTAGGATGTTTGGGTTTTTGGCCTAGCAGGATACCAGGACTGCATTGAGATATCAGGTTTAAGGAACTATTAATACATACATAAAGAATACATAAAGGTATATTTAAAAAAAAAAGGAAAAAAAATCCTCATGGCATCCCCTGTGTGCCCGTAGCCATGAGGGGCTCTGGGGGTTCCCTGAGGGGTCCCCGGGTCCCTCCCAGCTGTGTGACAATGGCTTTGCCGTGCCAGGCTGGTGCAGCACACCAAGGACCTCATGGAGACGGAGGAGAAGCTCTGCATCAAGGTGCTGAGGACGCTGCAGCAGATGCTGGTGAAGAGGAACAAGTACGGCGAGAGGGTGAGCACCGTGAGCCACGTCCCTGCTCCCAGGCTGGCAGAGCCCTCCCCGGGCACCCAGGGGTGCTCAGCCAGTTCTGCCCTGGCCCCGGCCTTGGCACGGGGACTCCGGTGACGTTTGTTTGCCTTGGCAGGGCAACCTGCTGCGGAAAATGCTCATGAACAATTACCTGCAGAACAAGAGGTCCAGCTCCAAGGGGGAGATGGGGGACGCTGCTGGGGGAGGTGAGCGCCCCTCTCCTGCCCCTTGCCCTCCTTTCCTGCTCCCACACACCCCAAATTCCCGGCTCCCAAGCCATGTTGGGACCAGGTCTGTGGCTCGTTGCCACGTCCCCGCTTCCGCGGGAGCAGAGGGTTTGGGGAGGTGAAGGGATGGCACTGAGATGCCCCGGCAGCGGTGGAGCTGTGCTGGCTCTGTGCTACCACAGCATCACACCCCTCGTGTCCTCTCACGCAGGCCAGGACCAGGACTGGTCAGCCATCGCCGCTGTCCAGTGCCGGCTGGACCGTGAAGGGGCCACCAAGTTGGTGGCTGACCTCATCATGAACACCAAGAACGAGAAGATCTTCCAGGAGAGCATCCTGCTGGCCATCCGCCTGCTGGACGGCGGCAACACCGAGATCCAGGTGCTGAGGGGGATTGGTCAGCCAGGGGTTGGTGTGGGTAGTGTGGGGTCCAGCGCTCAGCCCTGGGCAGTGGGTTTGGCCAAAATACCTCCTGGTTGTGCTGAAATCTGATGATTTGGGTTTCCCAGCCCCACGGCTGGAGGAAGGGCTGGAGGCTGCGGGAGGGGCAGGTGGTTCCAGGTTGTTTCTGGAGTTCTGCTGATGCCCTCTGCCGGGAATTCCTAAAATGGCTCAGGGCTGCAGCTCCTGTGGGGGACTGCCGGGGTTATCCCAAACTCCGTCCCGGGGAAGCTGAAAAACTCTGTGTGCAAAACCCGGTGGGGCTCCAGACAAAAACCAGGATATCTCGGACTGGTCTGGAGTGCCGAGGCTGCTGCTCGGAGGGACAGGCAGGGACACTTCGGACCCCGTGGTGGGGACCTGAACGAGTGTCCTTTTACCAGAAATCCTTTTACAACCTCATGACAAGCGACAAGAAGTCCGAGAAGTTCTTCAAGGTTCTGCACGACCGGATGAAGAAGGCGCAGCAGGAGACCAAGTCCACGGTGTCAGTGAACATGAGCGACATCGGGAACAAGCCCCGCGAGGACAAGGACGAGCCGGACCCCGGCACCAAAGGTACGGGGCCGTGTCCCCCTGTCCCCTCAGCGGGGCCAGCACCAGCTCGGTGACAGCCGGAGCTGATGAGGGGACAATTCCCTGCAGGACGAGGAGACACCTTCCTGCTGCCCGGCACCCCCACGCGGTACCCGATGGCCGTGGGGTTCCGGAAGGGCCACGAGCCCGGGGAGCAGGGCCAGAACAACGAGATGGGGGTGACGGTGCTGATCATGGAGCCCATCCTGCGCTTCCTGCAGCTGCTCTGCGAGAACCACAACCGCGACCTGCAGGTTGGGGCTGGGGCTCCGGGGCTCCGGGGCTCAGCTGTGGGGTTGGGCTGGGGGAAGGCTGCAATCTGCCCCGGTTTGGCCCCAAAATGCCGTGGCACCAGCGGCTCCTTGCCTCAGTTTGCCCACGTGCCGTGCACCATCCCTTGAGGGTAATTTGGGGCTGTGGGATTGGGGTCTGTAGGTTACAGGGTGCTCCCAGCCCAAATGTCCCTCAAACTGCAGCCGGAGGGCTGTGGGGACAGAGGGGTCAGGACCCCACTCCTGGGCTCTGCTCCACAGAACTTCCTGCGGTGCCAGAACAACAAAACCAACTACAACCTGGTGTGTGAGACGCTGCAGTTCCTGGACATCATGTGCGGCAGCACCACGGGCGGGCTGGGGCTGCTCGGCCTCTACATCAACGAGTACAACGTGGCTCTCATCACCCAGACCCTGGAGACCCTGACCGAGTACTGCCAGGGGCCCTGCCACGAGAACCAGGTCCAGGGGGCTCCCTGGGGGCATTCCCCAAATCCCATTGCTGATCGGGGGAGGATTTGTGGGGGAAAGCAGCAGAGGCAGGGACAGGGTTGGGGTTCAGAGCGTGAGCAGGAGCAGAATGTGGGCAGCAGAGGTCACAGGGCTCCTGCACGGGTCACCAGCTGCTGCTTGGGTGCAAAACGGGGTGATGCAGATGGGGGGTAAATAATTCAGGGGTCTTCTGCAGGGATAGGGAGGTTTGAGGGTCCCAGGCTGATCGGGGAAGTTTGGGGGTCCTGGGCTGACTGGGCAGGGCCAGGGCTGCAGGCAGGGCAGTGGTTTGGAGCAGGGCTGTGCTGGAGGGCAGAGCTGGGAGGACGGGCAGGATCTGTGGGATAACGCCGTGCCCGACGCCCCCAGAGCTGCATCGTGACCCACGAGTCCAACGGGATCGACATCATCACAGCCCTGATCCTCAACGACATCAGCCCCCTCTGCAAGTACCGGATGGACCTGGTCCTGCAGCTGAAGGTGAACAGGGGCCTGGGCTGGGGGGTGGGGACGTGTGTGCGTGTCACTGTGTCACCGTGTGTCACTGTGAGTGTCACTGTGTCACTGTGTCACTGTGAGTGTCACTGCACATGTCACTGCGTGTCACTGCATGTGTCAGTGTGTCACTGTGTGTGTCACTGTGTCACTGCACGTGTCACTGCGTGTATCACTGCGTGTGTCACTGCACTTGTCAGTGCGTGTGTCACTGTGTCACTGCGTGTCACTGCATGTGTCCCTGCGTGTCTCCCTGTGTCACTGTGTGTCACTGTGAGTGTCCCCGTGTCACTGCGTGTCACTGCATGTGTCCCTGCGTGTCTCCCTGTGTCACTGTGTGTCACTGTGAGTGTCCCCGTGTCACTGCGTGTCACTGCATGTGTCCCTGCGTGTCTCCCTGTGTCACTGTGTGTCACTGTGAGTGTCCCCGTGTCACTGCGTGTCACTGCATGTGTCACTGTGTCACTGCACATGTCACTGCGTGTGTCACTGCGTCAGTGCGTGTGTCAGTGTGTGTCCGTGCGTGTGTTACTGCGTGTGTCACTGTGTCACTGTGTCACTGCATGTCACTGTGTCCCTGTGTGTGTCACTGTGTCAGTGCGTGTCACTGCGTGTCACTGCGTGTGACTCTGTCACTCCGTGTCNGCGTCCCTGTGTGTCACTGCGTGTGTCACTGTCAGTGCATGTGTCACTGCCTGTTACTGTGTCACTGTGTGTCACCGTGTCACTGCATGCGTCACTGTGTCACTGTGTGTGTCACTGCATCTGTCCCTGCGTGTGTCACTGCGTGTGTCACTGCACATGTCACTGTGTCACTGCATGTGTCAGTGTGTCACTGCATGTGTCACTGCGTGTGTCACTGCACATGTCACTGTGTCACTGCACGTGTCACCGCAAGGACTCACTGGCAGGGCCGCGGGGAGTGCTGTGGGCGAGGTGGTCACTGTAGAGGGGACCCTGCCTGTGTCAGACCCTCGGCCGTGGGTTCAGCGGGGCAGCCCGGGAACATCTCCACCGCGCCAGGCTCGGGGGAGTTGGAGGGGGCACGGGATAATTCCGCCCACCCCAAAGCCCCGGGCGGTGGCCTGGCACAGCTCCCCTCACCGAGGGCCTCTCCTCACCAGGACAATGCCTCCAAGCTCCTCCTGGCCCTCATGGAGAGCAGGCACGACAGCGAAAATGCCGAGCGCATCCTCATCAGCCTCCGGCCCCAGGAACTGGTGAGGGAACTGGGAACGTCCCACCGAGCCCCCAGCCCATGGCCGAGCTTCCTCTGTCCCTGTGTGTGTCACTGTGTCAGTGCGTGTCACTGCGTGTCACTGCGTGTCACTGTGTCACTGCGTGTCACTGCATGTGTC
>VZRQ01011004.1:50601-83578 GCA_013397975.1 Machaerirhynchus nigripectus
GCCAGGCTCGGGGGAGTTGGAGGGGGCACGGGATAATTCCGCCCACCCCAAAGCCCCGGGCGGTGGCCTGGCACAGCTCCCCTCACCGAGGGCCTCTCCTCACCAGGACAATGCCTCCAAGCTCCTCCTGGCCCTCATGGAGAGCAGGCACGACAGCGAAAATGCCGAGCGCATCCTCATCAGCCTCCGGCCCCAGGAACTGGTGAGGGAACTGGGAACGTCCCACCGAGCCCCCAGCCCATGGCCGAGCTTCCTCTGCCCTGGGTGCTGCTGCAGCTCCTGCTTTGCGCCCAAGAACCGCCTCACCTGCCCCGCTGCTGCTGCTGCTGCTGCTGCTGCCCAAACCCTGGCCGGGGGAGGGAACAGGGAGCGGGGAGGAGCTCAGTGCCCCTGTGCTGCCTTGCAGGTGGATGTGATCAAGAAGGCGTATCTGCAGGAGGAGGAGTGTGAGAACGCCGAGGTTTCCCCCCGGGAAGTCGGACACAACATTTACATCCTGGCGCTGCAGGTGGGGAGCAGGGACGTGCCAGGCTCTGCTCACAGGCTGCACATTTCCCTCCGTTTTTCTGCACATTTCCCTCCGTTTTTCTGCACATTTCCTCCAGCCAGACTGGCCTCCCTGGGGGGCTAAATGTGCCTTTGGCTGTGGGGAAAAGCCACAGCTCGCTGGCCGTCCTGCTCCCCCCTGTGCCCCGTGTCCCACTCCTGCGCTGGCTGCTGGCTGCCCTCCAGCCTGTGCTCACTGTCACCATCCCTGTCCCCCTCCCAGCTCTCCCGACACAACAAGTCTCTGCAGCAGCTCCTGAAGCCGGTGAAGCGGATCCAGGAGGAGGAGGAGGAGGGAATCTCATCCATGGTACGGAGAGACCTTAGGGATGGAGGCACAGCCCCCACCGAGCCACCCTGCCCCAAGGCTGCAAAGAGCCCTTGCTGAGCCCACCTGGGCTCTGTTGTTCAGGGTTTGGTGGATTTTGGCGTTCCCCAGGGGATTAAAGAGGGAAAGACGCCTAAATGCCCTTTCAGCCAGAGGTACAAGCCCGCAGGTGTGTGTGCCCCGCTGTGGAGTGACACAGGCTGGTGGCCCTGGGGGGTCCTGCCCTTCCCCACTTCCCCCCTTCCCTTCAGAAAGGAAGGGCCGAGTCCTTTGCTGCCATTCCTTGCCCGGGTACCTCAGATCCCGACAAGATTCAGCAGGAATGTGATTTCCCCGGGGTTTTGTGAGCACTGGTTTGTAATTTGTGGATTAGCAGCGCTTGGATGTAATTATTGCAGGGAATCGATTGTCTGTCACCGCGGGGAGCACCCGCACCCCTTATGGAAGCTTTAATTCATTTGCTTTTCCCTGAAAACCTCATGAGCGGCGGGAGATATTGAGGCACGTTGTGGGAACAGTCGGATCCAGCTTCTGGCTGGATCCTCATCCTCTCCCTTTCCCTCTCCCCATCCAGCTCAGCCTCAACAACAAGCAGCTGTCGCAGATGCTGAAGTCCACGGCCCCGGTGCAGGAGGAAGAGGAGGATCCGCTGGCTTATTACGAGAAACACACGTCCCAAATCGAGGCAAGACCTCTTGGCCGTTGGCTTTGCAGCCTGCCCGTGGTCCGTGAATCCCACCTGGCTCCAGATCCCTCGTGCCTTGCACCAGGAGCCATCCCCTCTTCCCATCCCCCTGCTGGCAGGAGCATTAGCTCCAGGAACCGAGGGCTGAGCTGTGCCCTGGACCCTTCCCTTCTCTCCCAGCAGCAGAGGGATGCAGCTGGTCCAGCAGCCTCATCCTTGGACTGGGTCCCCTATTCCCACCCTCCCACTTACCACAAACAGCCGGGGCAGTTTGGGAGCCTTTAAACGAGTGGCTGACAATATTTGGATCCTGCGGAGCAGGAGGGAGGAGGGGAAGGCACAGCTGGACCTGGGGAGGAGGAAAAAACCCACATCGGGGCAGGCTCTGAGGGCTCTGCTCCCCGCAGATCGTGCGGCTGGACCGGAGCATGGAGCAGATCATCTTCCCCGTGCCCGGGATCTGCGAGTTCCTCACCAAGGAGACCAAGTACCGGCTCTTCACCACCACGGAGCAGGACGAGCAGGGCAGCAAAGTCAGCGACTTCTTCGACCAGTCCTCCTTCCTGCACAACGAGATGGAGTGGCAGAAGAAGCTGCGCAGTAAGAGCGAGGCAGAGCCTCCCCTGGGCTCCCCCGGTGGGAAACCGGGGAGAATTCCTGCTGGGAAAGGGCTGCACCCCTGGGAATGGTAGCGCTGGGCTGCCCTGGCTCTGCAGAGCACCATGCAGCTGGCAGAGTGCGGGGAGGGAGGGTTAAGATCCCAGGGATGGGGTTCCTCCATGCTGCCAGGGCAGTTTCCTGACAGTCTGAGGCGCACCTTACTCACATTCCCTGGGGTTCCACCTGAGGTGTGGAAAACCCCTGGAAAGCCCCTTCAGGTGCCTTCTCCTAAGCCAGGGCCTCGCAGCTGCACATGGGGAATAAAACCTGATTTTCTGCCCCCTGCAGACCTGCTCAGGGGCTCCCAGGGTGGAAATGCTGGCTGTAAATCCCAGGAGCTGAGTAGGGAGCCGCACTGTGGATACTGGGATGCAGCTAAGGAGCACTGTAGGAGCTGTGAGGGAGGACAGAGCCAACCTGATTCCAGGGTGTCAGAGCAGGTTTCCAGAGGGCTGGGAAACCAAGGAATGTGAGCAGAGCCACTTGGAAGGTGCACTCCTCTTCCAGCAGATGAGCAGGGATGTTTCCCAAACACTTTATGAACGTTTTGAAGGAGGTGGGAGGCTGGGTCGGGCTGGGGCCAGCAGCTGCAGGGCACGGGGTGGGGGGCAGGGAGGTCACAGAGGGTCTGGGATGACACAGGGGGTGCAGAGGGACACGGGGGGTCAGGGAGGACCCGGTTGGCACGAGGCTGGCTGAGGTTTGTGTGTTGCCTCCTCTCCCCCCAGGCATGCCGCTGATGTACTGGTTCTCCCGCAGAATGACGCTCTGGGGAAGCATTTCCTTCAACCTGGCCGTCTTCATCAACATCATCATCGCTTTCTTCTACCCCTACGTGGAAGCCACGTCCATGGGTGAGTGCCCCTGCACCTGCTGCTCCTCAGGGTGGAAGGGGGAAGCATCTTCACACTCAGGAAAACTGGCACTGCCCTCATCCTCAGGCTCCTTCGGGCCCCTAAAGCCCCAGGTCCTTTCTGCTGGATAAAGGATTGAGTCAGGATTTCAGTTTCCAGCCCTCCCACCCCTTCCTTCTCAGGGAAACCTCTCTTCTCCTGGGCTGCCCTTCCCCGGTTTGTGCAAAGTGGGAAGCAGGGATGGGGAACATTCCTGTGGTCAGGCAAAGTCCCCTTCTCCCACAGCGGTTCTGAGCTCTCGGGTAGAAGGCATCAGGGAATGTATGAGTAAAAACCACCTGAACCTACACAGATCCTCGCAGTGCAGCGTCACCATCTCTGATAAGAGCTCATTAGTGTGGCTGGACGGCCTGGCAGCAGCAGTGCCCCTGCCCGCTACCCGTGTGTCTCCTCTTCCCAGGGGTGCTGGATTCCCCGCTCATCTCCCTGCTCTTCTGGATCCTGATCTGCTTCTCCATCATGGCCCTGTTCACCAAGCGCTACGGGGTGAGGCCGCTGCTCGTGGCCCTGATCCTGCGCTCCATCTACTACCTGGGCATCGGGCTCACCCTCAACATCCTGGGAGCTCTCAATGTGAGTTTTCCCCGTGCTGGGGGATCGGGAAGCTGCCCCGCGTTCCCAGAGCGCAGCAAACCCCGCTCCCTCCCGTTTCTGGCCGTCCCCAGCTGACCAACAAGATCGTGTTCGTGGTGAGCTTCGTGGGCAACCGAGGCACCTTCATCCGTGGCTACAAGGCCATGATCATGGACGTGGAGTTCCTGTACCACGTCGGCTACATCGTGACCAGCGTCCTGGGGCTCTTCGTGCACGAGCTCTTCTACAGCATCCTGGTACAATGAGCTGGCTGGGGGGCACGGGCAGCCTTGGGAGCTGGAAGGTTCCTGTGACACCTTCCAGGGGCTGATTGATAGCGGAGAGAACAATTCCCTGTGCTCTAATCTTTGCGTGGGCTGAGCTTTCTGCCTCCTGACAGCATCTATTGCTGTGTCTCTCCTGGTCCTGGGCTGTATCTCTCTCTCTAATCTGCTGTGTGCTTTATCTGGGTCAGCTGGGAGGCAACGTGAGCTGGCGAGGGCAGAGCCAGGGTACATGTGGCCTATTCTTGGCTCTCCTGCTGAGCATAAGTCACTCCATTCTTCTCCGCTTCCCTTCAGCGAGCTGGGAAACTTAAAGGCTTTGTGAGAAAAGTTAGTCAAGGTCTGCTGAGCGATCCAAGATCTCAGGATAAAAGGGGATATAGATAGGCCAGGCATTATCAAGAGAAGCACCCCGCAGCATTTCTTTGCTCCTGGGTCCTTTCAGCTGTTTGACTTGATCTACCGAGAGGAGACCTTGTTTAATGTGATCAAAAGCGTGACACGGAACGGGCGCTCCATCCTGCTGACAGCCCTGCTGGCCCTCATCCTCGTCTACCTCTTCTCCATCGTGGGCTTCCTGTTCCTGAAGGATGACTTCATCCTCGAGGTGGACCGGCTGCCGGACAGCAAAGCCAAAGGTTGGGCAGTGCTCGGGGTCACGGGGCACCGTGGGACCCTCCACACACATCTCTGGGTGTGCTGCGTGGGCTTTTAAACTGGGAGCACTGGTTTTGGGGTCCCAGGGAGGACAGCTTCGTGCTCGTGCTGAGCAGAGCAGGGTTTGGGGTTCGTGGTGGGCACAGAGCTGCAAATGAAGGGCCAGCACTGCCGGGTCTCAACCCTGAGGAAAAGCCTCAAAGCCTAGAAAAAGCAGGAGAATACGAGGCAACTTTTTCCCAAGAAGGCTGACACCTTCCTGGGAGCCTGGGGCAGGGGTGAGGAGCTTTGCTGGGGAGAGGTGCTGCTCTCACAGGGCTGGGGTCTCTTCCTTGCAGATGATCCCTTGGGGATGCAAAGGAACGTGGAGACCTTCGTGGAGTCGTGCAGCAGTGACAAAATCAGCTGCTCTGCTGCACCCACTGCCTTGGAAGGTAAGAGCTCCGTGGAAACGCCAGCTCTGTGTGGCAGCGTGGATTTGCCAGCCAGCTCAGGAAAATCCCAGCTTTTCCAAGGTGGAAACTTAATCTGCTTCCTGGGATGTGTTAAGCAAGAGGCCTGGCAGTTTTGCACTGATCCTGGCATAAAAAATGTCGGGGTAGATGAATTTAATCAGAAAGGAGGTGGGAGCCCCGGGAGGGTTTGGCTGCTGGAGGAGCTGCCGGGATGTCGCTGGCTGGGACATCCACACCAGGCAGCTGCTCCTGTGTCCCTGTCACTGCAGCCAGAACGTCCCACTGCCAGGGTGCCGGGCTCTGTGTGTGCTCTGAGCCCTTGCTCTGCTCTCCTCCCCAGAGGCCGACCCGGAGCAGTGGGAACGTGCCTGTGACACGCTGCTCATGTGCATTGTCACCGTCCTCAACCACGGCCTGCGCAACGGCGGCGGCGTGGGGGACATCCTGAGGAAACCCTCCAAGGACGTGAGTGGGCACAGCACCTGGGACCTCTTTCTCCTGCTAGACCCTGCTGCAATCACTGCATCGCCCTCCCTGGGAGCTGGGACACATCCAGCTCCATCCCTCACGTTCTCCTCCTCCCCTGGTGCCTCAGCCACGGCCGTGTCACGGGGCTGGGGTGGCTGGAGCAGAGCTGTGCAAGACACCCACGTGTCCCTCTCATCCATTGCAGGAGTCCCTGTTCCCTGCTCGAGTTGTCTACGACCTCCTCTTCTTCTTCATTGTCATCATCATCGTCCTCAACCTCATCTTCGGGGTCATTATTGACACCTTTGCTGATCTAAGGAGTGAGAAACAGAAGAAGGAAGAGATCCTGAAGACCACCTGTTTCATCTGTGGTGAGTGCTGGGGGAGTACAGGAATTACCCCAAAGCTCTTCCTGCCCTCTCAGGTTGGGGGAAGGAAAAGGATTTCAGCTGGATTCTGGTTTTTATTTATCACTGCAAAGCTTGAATCTGTTCAGCAAGGGGTCACTGCACTGGGAGGGGTTTGAAAAAGGACACCGCTGGAGGGAAATTCTTGGTGTTGTTCCTCAGCCTGCTAATGAGGTGTTAAACTAAAACCACATTGTGGGGTCCTTGTCCCTGTGCATCTCACTGCTGAGCCCTTCCCTTGGCTAGTGGGGAAAAAAAAGCAGCATATCACTGAAGAAACAGAATAGAGAAAACAGTCTGGGATCCTTTCAGTCAGCAGGAAGGCATTAAAAAAAAAAAAGAAAACGCCAGTAAATCTCTCTGCTTTTTCCTCTAAAGATCCTCTGGGTTTACTTTACTGGGCAGAGGCAGAGCCAGCAGGATTTGGGAAGGAATTCTTCCCTGTGAGGGTGGGGAGGCCCTGGCACAGGGTGCCCAGAGCAGCTGTGGCTGCTCCTGGATCCCTGGAAGTGCCCAAGGCCAGGCTGGACGGGGCTTGGATAGAGGAAGGTGTCCCTGCCCATGGCAGGGGGTGGCACTGGATGGATTTTGAAGTCCTTCCAAACCCAAACCATTCCATGATTCTCTGGTTCTGTAACTTTAAGTGGAAGTCTCCTGAACCCCTAGCTGGGTTGGTGCCCCCTGGTTTGGATGTTTTATGTGCTAAATGCCAACTAATTATTAAAAGCACTCGAATGTCACCTTTAGGAGGGGACACACTTGGCTGAATTTCCTTCCACGTGTTTGCTCCTCGCTCACCTCCTCCCCTCCCCGTCTCCTCCCTGTCCTCCTCCACCCTTCCCTGCCTTTCCCAGGGCTGGAAAGGGACAAGTTTGACAACAAGACCGTGTCCTTTGAGGAGCACATCAAATACGAGCACAACATGTGGAACTACCTGTACTTCATCGTGCTGGTGCGGGTGAAGAACAAGACCGACTACACCGGCCCCGAGAGCTACGTGGCACAGATGATAAAGGTACAGGCACCCTCGGGGCAGCTCCTTGGCTATCCCAACCTGCCTGCCCCAGGGATATTGGGAACAAGGGGCTGGCCAAGGAAAAACAGCTCTGGGAAAGTCCTTTTGGAAAATACTGACTAATGGTGCAGTGCCTGAGTTCATCCTGGGCTGTTCTTTGGTTTTTTCCACGTGCTCTGTTTGAGGGTTTGTCCTGCCAGTTGAAGGGTTGAACCAAGCTGGGAGTGGGGCTTCAACGGGGTTTCAAGGCAAGGGAGGGAAAGGAAAGCAAGGAAAGGAAAACTTCTGCACTTGAGCCCATGAACCAACCTAGAAATGGAGCATTCATGGAAAAATGGCAGATTTTCGCAGAGAGAATTTCTTCAATTCCTAATTCTTCAATCCCTAAGCACAGGGAGGCTGCCGGGTAAATCCTTCTTCCCTCCTCCTCTCTGACCCCTCACCCCAACTCCCCTTGGGTGCTCACCTTCCCAGAACAAGAACCTGGACTGGTTCCCCCGGATGCGAGCCATGTCTCTGGTCAGCAATGAAGGGGAAGGGGAGCAGAATGAGATCCGCAACCTGCAGGACAAACTCAACACCACCATGAAGCTTGTGTCCCACCTCACCTCCCAGCTGAATGAGCTGAAGGAACAGGTATGGGAAACGGGGAATTCCCTGCAGGAACCCTCTGTCCTTCCCAAAATAGAGGGCAGGGAGAGGGAGGCAGGACCTGCCCGGGGCAGCGCAACGACGGCACAAGCAAAGGCCTCCTGCAGCTCTTTTTGGGGGAACTGGGGACACCTGGGCCACGTGGGTTTGGGTAGTGCCTCATCAGCTCAGAGTTGGCTGGCAGAGGCTCAAAGCAGCGCAGTCAGACACCTGGGAAGCACATCCAAGAGCAGGAGGGCCTGGAATTGCCTCACCGTGTCCCTGTTGGCATTGCAGATGACGGAGCAGCGGAAGCGCAGGCAGAGGATGGGGTTCGTGGATGTCCAGAACACCATGAACCACTGAGACACAGCTCCAGCACCGAGGGACTGCACCTGTGCCAGCTGAGGAGGCTGCTCCTCCCTGGGCTCCGGGCATGGATTGTCACTGCCTGGGGACGATGGACCACACGGAGAGGGCTTCCCAGCCAGCATCTCCCTTAGAGCGCTTGTAAGCAATCCCAGGGGCAGGGACTGGCCGGATTCCTCCCCACACCTGCGCCCAGGTGTTTGTTCTAACACCCTCGTAGGAAGATAAATCACACAGGACTTTCATTCCTCATTGCAATAACTCTTTTATTTTGCAACTGTGGAGGGTTGTATCTTTATCTTCATGTGCTCCAGCCCCTCGGCTGTGGGGTAAGTAGCTGTAGGGCCGCACTATTTAACTTATTCCGAGTGCCACTCGTCCCTGTGGATCTTTGCCAAGCAGCCCTCGTTATGTGCTGTGCCTGCTCCACGCTGACCCCTCTCCATTTACAGAATTCTCTTCATCCCGTGGTGCAGTAAAGAGCAGCTGAACTCAAGGAGGTGGATTTAATTTAATTAACTCACCAGATGAGGAGCTGAGCTTGTCCTAGTGGGAGCTAAAAGTCTTTTGCCTTCTGTGGACCAAGGATCTTTGGGCAGCAGTAGTGGGAGCCTGCAGGTTTACAGGAGTTCACTGTGAAGGGGTGTCCTGTGTTTTAGTTTCATCTCTGGTGTCATGTTTTACCTTTTTTTTTTTTATTATTTTTATTTTTTAGTTGTTATTCTGTTTACTTAAGAACTGAAGTGTAAATTGCCTTAACTAAATTAAATACAGAATCATGTTATAATAAAAACTTCAACGTGGTAAAGGAAGTCCCCTTCCTGTGCCCTCTGGTGTGTGATGGGGCTGTTGAGCAGAAGCAGAGAACAGCCCCAGGAGCAGAACCCAAACCAGGGCTGTCACCCAAGGTGTCCCCAGCCTGCTGCTCCAGGCTCCAGGTGTTGCACATCCCCTGCCAAGCGCTGCCATGAAGAGCCACCACGAGCACCAGCCTTGGTTCCTGGAGCTTTGGACCAGAGCCTGCCGCAGTTTCAAATTCTTTCACTGCTTGCCAGGAAAATCGCTGCTGAAACCCGTAAAAAGGAGCAGCTGTTGGTGCTGTGGAGCCCTGGCACAGCTCTGCTCCAGACACTCATCCTTCCCAAGCCAGCCCCAGCTCCAAGCCCAAGAACAGACACTGATGAAAGCAGTAAAGCTCTAAAAAGGAATAAAAAGGGCCATAACAGTGAAGTTGCAGAGCTCTTGAAATGTGTTTATGGCCCCATCTAGCAGCATGTCATTTACTCCTGCCTTCGCCCCTCAGCTCTGCACTAACCCACACGTCCCTCTCCTCGGGCTGGGGGGAATCTGCACAGAGCTGGCTCCCCCAGCAGCAGCAGCGCTGCAGCAGCTGATTGAAATCTCAATTAAACTCGTGCGGTGCTCCACTGTCACCATGGCAAAGTCACCCTCCGTCCTCTCTGTCTTCTCCAAAGGAAAATAAATGTGATGATTAAAGTTCTCCCTCCCTCCCTCCGCCGCCCTGGTCCCTGGGCTAACACACAAACACGAGCACAGAGAGGTTTTCACATCCTCTCTGTTCTCTTCACAAGAACATTTAAAGCTGCACCTCCTCCCCCTGGGCAGCTCCTGGTTGTTCCATTTTTTGAGATACAAAGGGCCAGGTCTGACACCACAAAGTTCCCTTCCCTACACTGCTCCGGCACGGATGTGTTAAGCTCTGCCCCAGATTTTCAGCACAAAAAAGGAGGCACTAAATATGAAGAATGTACAAGGTAGGGCTGAACAGAAGTGCTGTTGCTAAGAGGAATAAGTGGTTTTATTCATCATGGCAACACACAGAGCTTTAGGGATATGTACAGTGGAGAAGCTGAGAGCTGGGCCCTCACTTCGAGTCCTCCTCGGCGTTCTTGGCAGAGAACTTTTCCCGCAGTCTTTTCCACGTCCCTTTTTTCATGTCTTCCATCTGTTTCAGAATGTCTGCAAAAGGAGAAGGGAGACAGAGATGGGGCCAGAGGAAGATAAGCAGAATAGCAGAGGAATGAAACCCTCTGAAAACAGCTCTGCCTTCCATCTAATTTCCTTTCCCGACTTTCCATCTTAATGAATTTTCATTGCAGGCCCGAGGCGAGGCTGGTTTCCCTTCCAATCAATGCAGGGAGTCTCTTATCACTAACAACTGATACACAGTTTCCACGCACTGCAATCAAAGTTAGGAACTGGAGCAGAACAAAACTGCTCTGGCTTCCAGCTCTGCCCTTCACAAAAGATGTGCTGAGAGCATTTCTGCGTGGGGTACCCAGCCCCTTCCCAAGGTCTGACACAGAAGGAATACGAAGGGAATTGGAAGTCGGTGAAGGAGAAGCTGAGCCCAGGGTTGAGATGATGAAGCAAACGTGTTCCTTCCACACAGATCCTGCTGTCTGACCCCAAAGAGCCTTTGCAAACCCTCTGCTGTTCCTGCCAGTGCAAAATCCAATGGATTCTGCACCCCAGTATAGAGTTACTCCTCAACTGAATTATTCCTGAGCTTACTCCTCATCCAACACCTTCACAGCAGAATTGGTGCCCTCCAGTCACAGGGTTTGGCTGAGAATGGATGCAGGAAGCACCCCAAAGACCAGAATGTCCCTCTCCTCCTGCCCTGCCCTCTCAGCCCAAGCCCAGAAGCAGTACCTGTGGCCAGGATCATCCTGCAGTCCTCCACTGTCACCCCGGTGAAGGTGGTGTCTTTCAGGCGTGGGTACTTCCCAGGAGAGAAGGAAAAGGAGGGAGAGACACAAAGAAGTCACTTGTAGTGCATGAAAAGGGTACAAATGTCACCGGCTGGCACAGCCTGAGCTGGCTTTCAGCTGGAATTCTGTTCATCCCCACCAAAAACCAGGTGTGCCCTGTTCACACAGCAGGGCCCTGTGCAGCTGCCCTGGGTGACCGCAGGCACTGCTGCATCCCCCCCTCAGCTGTCCCTCAGGCATTCCCAGGAACGCTGCCACTCCCAGGAATCCTGCAGCAGGTGGTGGCTCCCCCCCAAAGGGAGGGACAGGGGCCAGTGCCACAGCTCTCACCTTGTTTTTGTAGAAGTTGGTGTGGATCCTGACTAAGCTCTCGTACATTTGGTCACAGGCCTCGGGGTCAGAGATCTGCAGGGGACACAAGTGGCACACGAGTCTGGTTTCACACCTCCACAGCAAAACCCGCCCTCACCCCACGGCTGTGAAAGAGCAGCTCAGACTCCCCAGCGCCCTGCTGGATGCTGGGTTCCTGCTGTCCTGCTCCAGGTCTCTCCCCTCCATCTCCCACCAGCTCAGCCTGCAGGAGTAACAACACCTGGGATCTCCAGAATGGATCTTAAACTCTGCATCAGCAAGATCTGACAGTGAGTACACAGGGACAGAGAACGGTACTGGCTGGCGCTGCGAAATCTGTGGCCCTTCCTGCTCCAAGGCCACTTCTGTCACCTGCCTCATGGCAGGGAATCACACAGGACAGCGTGCCAGGATGGATGTTAGAAACCCCCCGCAGGGGGCTAAAAATAGCCTGTAATTGATTAGGGAAATCAGCACAAATGACAGAGAACAGCTCAGAGGGTGACTGGATTTCTATTTCAGTTGGAAGATCCGGCTCATCCCCAACCTGTGCCAGGTGTCTCTGCCTGGCACAGCCCCTGCTCAGCTGCTTTTCCAGTCTACAATGCTTTTCCTGGTTTTTCTTACTGTACAATGAGCCCAGCTTGACCAGAACTCAGTGCTGCTGCTCCGTGAATGGTCAAAACAGGACAAGAGTAAGAATAACATCAACCGAAAGGTGTCAGGATGAAGTAGGAAGAGTAAGGAAAAGCTCTCCTCGTTCAGCAGGGCTGCAGGAGAGAGGATACAGGGAGAGCCACTGCCAGGTGTGCACAAATCCCACTGCAGGTGATCCCCACCTGTGTCCTGCAGCCCCATCCCAAACACCCCCTGCCAAGGGTCCAGCAGATCCAGTTAAAAGGGTGGCAAAACCAGCATCCCAGCCCTGGAAATCCAGCCAATCTCATTCCATTAGATGGCTAAAGAGGCCCTGTGGCTCGAGTTCCCCTCTCAGAAGCTCCTCCTGCCTCCTGCCAGCACATCCAGCCTCTCTACACACAAATTGCCACCAGTGCTGCAGGCATCAATTCAGATTTCCAGGATCAGTGGCAGCTTTGGGATCTTCAAGCCAACTGATGCAACTCATTAAGCTGTCCTGAGCATATGGAAAAGCAATAAACCCTTCCCAAAATGTCTGCTGCAGACTATTCTGGTCACCAGCACAGGATTAGGAGCCTGTAATGGCCCCTTGGGGTCGAAAACGCATCTCTGGAACAATGTTTTTATGCTAAGAAAGGGCACATTTGCATTCTGCAGCAACACCTCCATGCCTGGGAAAGTCTGCAGCCAAGTCAGGCTTCAGATTCCCTAATTTATTTCAGCAGCAAAGCCTAAACTCCAACAGAATTACAGCTGGAGGCGGAATTCAATTGTACAACCGCTGCATTCCATCAGTGTCAGGCAGCGCTGCAGCATCCCACCATCCCATCCTCGGGGTAAGGAGAGCACAGGAATTACCCGGATTCCAGCACGGCTGACAAATTCCCAAAGCTCTGTGCCCCACTCCCATAACCACGGGGATGGGGCTGTCCAAAGTACGTGGTGAAAAAGGTGCAAGAACTGGGTACAAACCAGGTGTGCTGAGGATAAACCCATTGCCTTGGGCACCAACCAGGTGTCCTGGGCACAAACCATTTATGCTGGGTACAAACCAGGTGTCCTGGGCACAAACCCGGTGTCAAGGGTACAAACCAGGTGGCCCTGGGCACCAAACATCTGTCCCGGGTACAACGCAGGTGTCCCGGGCACAAACCACTGACCTGGCCACAACCCGCACTTTGCCCCGGGGAGACACAAGCCCGTGGCCGGCATTCCAAAGGCTTCCAGGGATGTGTGTTCCAAAGGCTGCCGAGCGCTCCCACTCCTGCCCTGCCCGGGAGGAGCAGGACTCCATCACCCCTGGGGTTCCCGTTCCCTCCCAGCTCAGGATACCCCGCGATTCCACGAAGCCCCAGGGAACCCCCAGCACAACCTCCTCCCGGCGTGCAGCCCAGCGAGCCCCGAGGCAGAGCCGCGTGTGAGCCCCGAACCCCGCGCTCCGTCCCCGGCCCCTCAGAGCCCCCTCAGAGCCACCGCCGGGCCGCTCCCCGCGCCCTCCCGGGCCGGCCCCGCGGGGGTGCCGCCCTCCCGCCCCTCACCGGCGTGTTCTCGCCCTCGCGGAAGGCCTGCGCCACCCGCTGCCGCAGGAGCGAGCCCAGGTCCCGCTGCTGCTTGGTGTCCTCCACCGGCCACTCCTCGCAGAGCCGCAGGAAGCGCCGGTAGCGGCTAGCGGCCATGGCGCCGGGTCACGTGCGCCGGTCACGTGGCGCCGCCGCCGGGTCACGTGAGGGAGCGGGAGGGCGGGAACGCCTGAGGGGGGAAGGTCCTGCCGGGAGTTTCGGCTGCCGAGCTGTGCAGAATCCCTAGTTTATCGCCAGGCCAGAGCGCTGAGTGCCACGTCCAGGCGATCCTTAGACACCTGCAGGGATGGGGACTCCAACACCACCCTGGGCAGCCCCTTCCAAAGCCTGGCCGCCCTTTCCGTGAGGAAATTCCAGCCTGAACCTCTCCTGGCACAGCTTGAGGCCGTTTCCTCTTGTCCTGTCCCTTGCGAGCAGAGCCCGAGCCCCTCCCCACCCCCGGCTGCCCCCTCCTGTCAGGGAGTTGTGGAGAGCCAAAAGGTCCCCCTGAGCCTCCTTTTCTGCAGGCTGAGCCCCTTTCCCAGCTCTCTTAGCCATTCCTGGTGCTCCAGAGCCTTGCCCAGTTCCCTCAGCTGCTCCTCACAGGATGGAATGGTTTGAGTTGAAGGGACGTTAAATCCCATCTCATCCCAGCCCCTGCCATGGGCAGGAACACCTCCCACCATCCCAGGTTGCCCCAAGCCCCGTCCAGGCTGGCCTTGCTCACTCCAGGGATGGGGCAGCCACAGCCACACTGTGCAGGTGTATGAGGGGTAAAAAGGGAGGGCGTGGTGGGCTTTTTATAATTATTCAGCCAACAAGTTGTTGTTTTCTGTGCAGCAGTGCCCAGTGAGGGGCTCTGGCTGTGGTGTCACACCCAGACCCATCTCATGCACCCCTTGTCCCACCCGTGTCCTGCTGTGCACCCAGCGAGAGGCTCCGCAGGATGCTCAGGTGGCTCTGTACAAACTCATCCACAAAGCCACGAAGTCTTATCACAGACTTCTGTGAGCCAGGACAATCCGTGGCTCAATCCCTACTGACGCTGGGTGTTTGTGGCTTTTTTTTACAGTTTGTGGTCAAGCAATAATGCAACACTGTGAACAAGAGTCTTTCCCAGGTGGATTTCGGGCCAAGCAAAATACACAACTGGGCCAGATGTCTTAAATTTTCCAGCCATAAATTGCAGCAGCTCCTCAGCTTTCTGCTGTAAATCCAAGTGAAGCGTCTCCCTTGGGACCTGGTGTTTAAACATGAGGAAATAACGACTCTCTTAAAAAATGACGGGCTTAAACAAAGGATAATGTACCTCAAGGATGCTGCGAGAGGGAAAAAGAGATGGACAACGGTGGCAGTTACTTCCACAATTTTATTAATATCCCCACTCCCCGGTAGTGGAGTTCTGTAGCTCTATTCCTTGTGTTTCAGGTTTCCCACACCATGCAGGAAGGAATTGTATTTGTTCCATCATCATAATAATGAAATCTGTCCACAAAAGCTGTAAACATTATTTTTAGAGTCTTTTGTGAGTGTCTTCTTCTAACACACACACTCACACACACACACACACGCAGTATTTGTATCATAGAATTTCTGGGTGACCTTTGACGTCCAGTCCCTGACTCAATCTCACACTTTTTTTTCTCCTTTTTCTTTTTTTTTTTTTTAAGCAAAAATCCCGTGATGTGAATGTTTTTTGTGGCTGATAGCTGACAGAGTCATTGCATTCCCGTACTTCCAGCCCCACTGGAGCCTTTTTCCTAGAAAATTCGTGGAAAATTCCCTGTTACAAGCCCACAGGGATTAAAGCTTGGCGAGGTGCAGCTCTTGGTCTGAGTGTCTGAACGCGTGCACAGAGAATCCCGACCAGGGGCACTGGGAATGTTGGAGGGTGTTTTTCCCTCCCACTTGAGCAGGAGCAGAGAGGGAAGCTCCATCTGTTCGTTCCTGCCCCAAACCCCCTCCTCCCGCTCGGCTGTGGGGCGAGCAGCTCCTGGTTTATCATTAAGACTCTTCCCAAGTAATGCTTTCTTTGGCTCACAAATAAATCAAGGACGGCAGTAAAACCAGAAAGGAAAATAAATCTTCTGATGGATGGCGGAGAGAACAGATTCTTCCAGCTCTCTGCCTTCCACGCTTCAGTCCAGTGACGGCACACGGAGAGTTCTCGGCGCTTCCCGAGTTATCCGTGCTTGTTCCATGCCACGTCCAGCAGCTGGAGGGTCCTACGCAGCCGACCCCAGGTGGGATTTTCAGGGCTATCGGTCACTAGGAAATCCAGGCCGTTTCACAGAAATTCTCATTTCCCTTCCGACAGGTTCTGAAGGATTTTGATGAGGTTCTCCAGGCCAAAAATGTAGCCGTGGTCCGGCCCGTCGTACGGGGTGGGGTTGGGATTGCTCTTGGAGCCTTTGAAGGTGGTGTGGGCAAAGTCTATCATCCTCACATCCACCCTGGAGGGGTTCATGCCGTGAGTTTTTGGGAAGGGGAGGTGATGATCCGCGCTCTCCTTGTGCTCCTGTCCGTCGTAAATGATGAGGAGGGAGCTGGAGTAGAACCTGTAGGAGCTTTGCTTCCTGATCACCGAGAGCAGGGCCTTGAGGCGCAGGATGATGGGCTCCAGCAGGTCCGTGCGCAGCTGGTTCCCGTTGCACAGGAACTGCCGCAGCGTCTGCCGGAATCCCTCCGGGGAGAGCCTCCTCCCGTAGTACTTGTCTTTGCACAGGAAATGGCCGGTGTCTGCTTGGTAAACCTGGGAGGGAGACAGGAATCATCCGTCAAATATCCTGAGTTGCAAGGGATTCACTACCACTGCTGAAGTCCAGCTCTGCTCATAGGAAGATGCCAGAGATCAGAAGGGGACATGGGTTTGGACTTTTTATATTTTGCTTTATAAGTGCCCCTACTCATTACTCTCGTGATTATCCTTCAGGCAGGGTTTTGAAACCTGTTTGAGAATAGTGAGTGAGGGAAATGCCTGGTTTGGGTTTCCAGGAGGAAGGGTGGGGATTTCCAGCAGGAGAAATTTAGCCCAAAATGAACCCCTGGCTCCCACAGCTCCAAGATGGGGCGGCTCAGTGAAAGCACAAGTGGGGCAACGTGGTGCTTTTTTGGGTTTCTTTGGGCAGCAGCCAAGAGCTGAGCAGGAATCTGTGTGTAAAAGCAGCTTTTCAGATGGGGTAAACGGCTCCAGCTGCTCACACTGGTGGCAGTGGCACAGAGAAAGGGTCACCCTAAATGTGCCATGTTCGACACCCTCTCTGAGAGGACACAGAGCCGAGTGGCCACTTCTTAGAGCCCGTGTTTGGGGAGAAAAGAGAAAAAAATCGCTTCAGTTCACGCCAGCCAAGAACCCCTGGAGATTCCAGCTTGGTTCCAAGCCGCGGGTGGGACACACGCCGAGGGGATGGAGGCTTTACCTGCATCCCACAGACGCGCACGCCCAGCGATGCCGAGGTGCTCTGCTCGCACTTCTTGATGTGCCGGGCTTTCTTCTCCTCCGAGGCGTCGTCTCCGTGCTGCCGAGTCCCCATCTTCAGGTCCAGGATGCAGGGATAGCTGTACTTGGACACCACGTTTTCCAGCAGGAGAAACTCTGAGCACGAGTTAAGGGAAACCCAATACTTTTAAATTCTAATTGAAAGGGGCCTTAAATCAAAGCAACTGCTGACGCTCTCCATAACAGCTCACAACTGTAATGAGACTTTCTGAGCCAATTTCTCCGACGTGTCATTGCTATGGGCCTCTCGCTGCCAATTCCAGTTAATTTACTGTACTACAGCCCTACCAATTAAAGCCCCAACAGCTCCATTCTCCGGTGACACCGTAGCCCTGGGCTGTCACTCCGACACCTTCCCTCGGTGCCGAGCTCGCTCCAGTGGGTGGGGGAAGTTGTTAAACTCTATTACTCACATGACTGGTGGGTAATGAGGTGTAATAGGAAAATAAAAGGCGAGGCAGCTGCTAATTCCTGAATAGTTGTGTTTTTAAATGTATGCCAAGGGGATCCTTGACTTCTGCTGAGAACTCTTTATGGGAAATGGGTTTTGGTTTGTTTTGGTTTTTTTTTGTTTTTTTTTTCTTTTTCTTTTTCTTTTTTTTTAACAGTGTCAGAAGATAACAGAGAATATTCCTTATTTTCCCAGAGTCTGTGCAGAGGAGGAGATGCATCCCCCTGCCATAAACCCTACATTGATTTCCAGCTGTCACTTGTAGCCAGGACTGTGCTGGAGGGGAGAGAGGAGAAAGGATACGCTGAAGTTTGTTCTCGTTATGCTTGGAGGACATGCGGTTCAGGTGCTGCCGGTGACAGTGCAGCCCCCAGGGGTTGTAGCTCTTCCTTTCCGCCTGCTTTCCATTTGCATCGTCCAAAAGGGAATCTGTGTGGTACTGAAGGTCTGTCCTCAAAAGCATCTTCCCAGGGCAGCTAGACAAAGCACACAAAGGGACACGTCTGGTTTAGGAGCTCCAGAGGAAAATATTCCCTTCCCTCATTTTTTTTTATCTGTAGAGCCTCAAACTTGATAAGATGGATTTTCAGGGACTCTCAAAAGGAACCATATTGATCATGTCCAACCTGCAGAGATCCTTTGTTACTCCGTAACAGTAATTTTCAGAAAGCCAGCTATTGCTGCATGCCAATACTTTTTTCATTATAATTTAAAGTGTGCTGGCTCCCATGAAAAGCCATTCACAGCCCCAGCGGCCAGGGATCTCTATTTATCCACCTAATGAGCAAATGGTCCAACAATGGGAATGATTCCCAATTTGGAGAGGCTGGCTCCAAGGAGGGGAGGGAGGGAAAGAGTGATGAGGAGATCTGTTCTCCTTGGGGAGTCATTCCTTGGTCTCGCTCATCCAAACTCCACCACTCCCATCGCTCCAAAGGCAGCGGCTCCACAGCAGGGATACTCCACCTTCAGCCCCAGCTGGCCCAGGGCTGCTCTGAACCAGTTTGGGATGAAGGATGTCCTGCAGAAAACCTCTGTGAGATGGAGGTGCTGGGAGCAGCGGGTGCCTTAATNATGGGATGGGATGGGATGGGATTGAAGCCCCTCTGTTGCCAGCAGAGGGACATTCCGTGCTCAGTGACTTCCCCAGGGGCCTCTCCTCTCCTGGAGCATGCTGTGCTCCAAGGAATGGGGTTTAGAGCAGAATTTGAGGCAGATATTTGAGCAACAACTCCCAGATCCACCCCACTCCATCCCCACTCCAGGGAAGAGCAGAACCACACACACAGGGCTTAGCTCTGCTGTTCTTCACCTCAGCTGGACACTCCTTTTGCCCTAAACCCGGAGTTGGGCCACCAAACCCATCCCAAACCCATCCCAGATCCACCCCAAACCCTATCCCACCCGAGTGGCAGATGCCAGCCAGGAGGTTTGCAGGGAGTGACAGACCCTCACCTGTCTTTGAAGGTCTTGGTGACCTGGGTGTGGCTCCACTTGACGAGTCCGTGCTCGCTGCTGGCACTGCTCGCCCACTTGCATTTGTGCCATAAGGTGACGGCGGGGTCACCGCCGGCGCTGTCCAGGCGGCCGCAGCTGTCCGGCTGCCCCAGGCCGGGGCTGGCGATCAGGGTCAGGTTGCCAAGGCTGTCCTTCTTGAGGTGCACGGACACGATGCCTGGACAGAGGGGAAAACAAACAAGCCAGAGATGAGCCGGTGGGGTAGCACACAGGCCTGGCCACCACCTCGCCACCACCTCGTGTTTTGGTGGCCTTTTACTGATCCCTCTCTGATTTCAAGCCAAATAAACACATTTAGTCTGAGACTCTGGAAAATGCTCTCAGGATTTTCAGGTGTTATCTGTCTCGAGGCTCGGTTTGAAACCTGCCTCCTCTGAAGTCCACATTCCTTTGTCCCCCGCCCCTCTGGGCTCTGCTGTGCCCCGGCTGACCCAGAAAAGCCCTCCGCTCCAGATCAGGAGCTCCCAGCTTATTTATCACAAGGGATTTAAGTGCTTTTTAAAGACAGCACAAGGCTGGAAACACTTTTCATTGGCAGGAAGTGAAGGGAGGGTTGGGGACAAGGCATTTTCCAAGGACACCCAGGGTGCCAACTGCTTCCTTTACTTGGAGAGCCTCAGGAGCGGGGCAGGGATGTGGCCATGGGCTGGCAGTGCTGCCCACACATTGTCATGGTCGTGTCCTTCCCCCAGCACCAAGGACCAGCACCCAGATATCCCACGGGGGGCTGGAGCGTCACACATCCGGACTTTGTGCCCGACAGGGACCAGGACTGCGACCGGAGGTTATTTTTTTCCACCCTGAGTGCTTAAAACACCATTCTGCATTTGAACATTGCAATTTTCCCTGACTCTGACAGGAATCACAGGGCTCAAATGCCAGCCAGTCCACCACGGATTTAGCCCAATGCGAGCCCATCCCTGGCACGGGGCCGGCTGGCTGTGCGTCTCAAGTGACAGCGCAGGAATGGCCACGGATCACTCTGCAGCCGGCTCTGACCTTTCTGGGAAAGGCTGATAACGCCAGCCCGTTCCCGCAGCTCCGGCAGGGCCGCCTGAGCCTCCCCACGCCCCGGGGGCGCTTTTAGAGCACGGCCCTTTGGGGCTCGGGGGGCTGCGGCTCATGAAAAGGACAGGGACAGGGGCAGGGACAGGGACAGGGCTGTGGGACCGGCACAAGCAGCACTGGAAAGAGCCCTGCTGGGCATGTGGGGAGCTGGGCTGGATCCAGCTGTGCCCAGGGCTCTGCTGGGCATGTGGGGAGCTGGGTTGGATCCAGCTGTGCCCAGGGCTCTGCTGGGCATGTGGGGAGCTGGGTTGGATCCAGCTGTGCCCAGGGCTCTGCTGGGCATGTGGGGAGCTGGGTTGGATCCAGCTGTGCCCAGGGCTCTGCTGGGCATGTGGGGAGCTGGGTTGGATCCAGCTGTGCCCAGGGCTCTGCTGGGCATGTGGGGAGCTGGGTTGGATCCAGCTGTGCCCAGGGCTCTGCTGGGCATGTGGGGAGCTGGGTTGGATCCAGCTGTGCCCAGGGCTCTGCTGGGCATGTGGGGAGCTGGGTTGGATCCAGCTGTGCCCAGGGCTCTGCTGGGCATGTGGGGAGCTGGGTTGGATCCAGCTGTGCCCAGGGCTCTGCTGGGCATGTGGGGAGCTGGGTTGGATCCAGCTGTGCCCAGGGCTCTGCTGGGCATGTGGGGAGCTGGGTTGGATCCAGCTGTGCCCAGGGCTCTGCTGGGCATGTGGGGAGCTGGGTTGGATCCAGCTGTGCCCAGGGCTCTGCTGGGCATGTGGGGAGCTGGGTTGGATCCAGCTGTGCCCAGGGCTCTGCTGGGCATGTGGGGAGCTGGGCTGGATCCAGCTGTGCCCAGGGGGTCTGCTGGGCATGTGGGGAGCTGGGTTGGATCCAGCTGTGCCCAGGGCATCCCCACCGGGTCTGCTGGGCATGTGGGGAGATGATCTCAGCAGCTCAACAAACAGTTCTGCTCTCCCAGGCAAAGGTGCCAAAGCAAATAAACGCGCAAAGCCCCTTCTCTGCATTTCAAGTGCGATTGCAGCGAGCAAACACCCACACGAGGCTTTGCCCCCTGTGCCAGCCGCGTTCTGCCGGCCCCGAGGGGTTTCCCCACCCGAACTGTCCCTGCAGCCACCCCCACTGGACTGGGGTGCCCATCCCCCCCCGGGTCCTGCGCCCCAAAACCCTGGGTTTGGATGCTTTTCCCTCCCTCTGCTCAGCCACCACAAGCACTCCCGGTCCCTCTGCTGGACAGTCAGCATTGTTGTGAACAGGCTGGGCTAAACGGGCTGGCTTCGCCCAGAAATGGGGGGGAATCTACCCAGGCTGCTCTGCCAAGGGAGCTGAGGGGCTGCAAACCTTCATTAGGGGCAAGGAACATTTTTAGCCCTCCCAGCCTTCTGTGGTGAGCTCAGGGAGTTCCATCTTCCTCAGGCTCCAGAATTACCTTTTCCCTGAGTCCCATTCTTAAAAACTCCGTATTTCTGAGCGCAAACAAACCTCCTCTCAGCCTGGATGCCTGCTTCACATTTTCAGGGGATGTAGGCAAGGGAAGAGAAAAAAAGCCAGAGTGTCTTTTGCCTAAATCAAAGCCTTTTTCATTTTAAAAAGTCACTGGGAGGCGAGCGGAGCCCTCGATTCCAAACACCATAACCTTAAAAACTGTCCCAGTTCCTGGCTGCAGTCAGCAGGGCTGTGCTCATTTGCATAGTGCTGACGGGCTGGCCCCAAAAAAACTTACATACAGCGTGAAAGTAAGAGTTGTTAAATATCAGCCATTAATATGAAAATTAATGGGGAGATTTTCAAAGGCGAGAACCGAGCGTTAAATTGGAAGGGAACGTGATCCTCTCCCCGCTCCCGGCTGGAAATTCAGTCTTCAAAAAAACCTACAGCTCGGCCTGAAAAGTGCTTTTGGTTTCCCGGGGTGCTTCCACGGGGGTTTGCACGTGTCCTGCCGTGACCTGAGAGTGGCAGACATCCCCCAGAGCTCCTCCTTTGCTGCAGAGGGCAAACATCTCTCAAAGCCTGTGGGTGCCTGTCTGCGCTGGCCTTTGGTGTCACTGACACCCCAATCCCCCTCCTGCCGGCACCAGCGAGGAGCCAGAGGTTATTTCTGGGTGCCGTCACCACGCTGGTGGCATCCCAGAGGCTCTCAGGAGGTTTCAGTCCGTAACTCTGGCCTCGTGGGTTTATTTTTGTATTTACAAGCATGTTCATTTACTGCTGAGGGCGACTTTCCAGAACTGGGCTGGAAAACAAGCCCAGCATCCCCCTGCGAGCTCAGCTGGGGCAGGCAGGGCCTTCAAAGCGGATAAAAGTCGGTCCCAAGGTCACCAAACTGCCTGATTTGGGTGAGGTGAGCAGGAAAAGCCACGGGCTCGGGGTGAGGTTTGAAATGATATTTGATCCCCGTGGTAGAGAATGTCACCATTACATAATGGTCCCGGGGCTGTTCCCACAGCCCAGGAATAGAGGTGAGGTACGTGGATACGTGTGAGTGGGGGTGGAGCCACCAGAATCACCCCCCCTGGACGCTCATCCCCCTCAGCATCCTCATGGATGCATTCCACCTCTTTAACTGCCTGGCTGGGACAGCCAGGAGAGGAAAAAGCCCGTGAGCCCAATGCCAGCTTGGAGGAGAATTGCTTTTTAAGTATCCCTCCTCATAAAACTCTCTGGGATTTGAAACAGGAGAGGAAAAGACAAAAAGGTTTGAACAACCCGGGCACCCCTGGACTGGTGAAACTGGGACTGTTTAACAGCTTTATCAGCCCTGCAGCACCAAACCCGGCTCTTGCCGGAGGAAACTGCTCAGAGGAAACTTTTCTTCCTTAAGCATCTTTTTAATATCACCCCATAAATCTGCAGAGGCCCCTGACTTTCTGGGGAAGGGAGGGATTGGGCTGGAAGCGCACTGGAGCCGTGGCTGGCTGAGCTCTTTTCTGTATCGCCGAAGGACCAAGAGATATTTTAAGTTTTTACGTGACAACCGAGCTTCTCGCCTCCCCCAAAAGCCAGGGTCAGGAGCTTTATGAGCAGCACAAGTCTGGCAGTAAAAGCAGAAAGAAACTGAGGGAATAAGAAAGAGAAGGGAAGGAGGATGTCTTAAAAAAATACTGACGCTGCTCTCGCAGTGCTGCTTTCCAGGGGCTGGGCTGAGAAATCCAGCTGGGAATGGGGTCAGGGATGGGGCAGCAAGCGGAGGGACAGGCAGGAGAATCCTCTGTGCCCGGAAAGGTCTCACCTGCAGCAGCTGGGGACATTTTTAGGGAGGCGAGCGCTCTGTAGCTCCCCTTACCTTTGTACTGAGGCGTGAACTGCCTCATGGCCAGGGGCAGGGACTCGTAGAAGCTCAGCTCCTGCGACACCAGGGGCTTGCAGATGGTGTGCTCGTCGTAGGTCAGCATGCTCGTGTGGCCGCCCACCTGGTGCACGAAGGGCTGCAGGAGCACGGCGGCCCTGCCCTCGCCAGTGCCCAGGGGGCTCTGACCCACCATGGTGCCGGGCACAGCCCGAGCCCCTTCAGCAGCAGCAGCACACGGAGCTGGCAAACACAGGCTGGGCTGGGCAGTGCTGGGCCAGTTTTCACCCGCTCTGGGCCGCTTTTCACCCGCTCTGGTATTTCCCCCACACTGGGTTTTCCCCCACGCTGGGCTTTCACTGATGAAATCTGCAAAACAGAGGGAATTAAGGAATGAGAGGAGAAGGGGCACCCAGCAGCCGGGTGGGATGAGATCTGTCAGTGCCCAGGGGCTGGCAGGGAGCCCCAGCCCAACACAGAGAGTCCAGGAAAGCCCCAATTCCGATCTGTTGGGGACAAGAGACAGCAATCAAGACCAGCTGTGAATTAAAGCAGCAGCCTCGTCAAGGCAGCAGGATCAGGGATTCCTTGCGGGTTATTAACACCCTGCACTGGTGCTGTGAAACAGCCCCAGTTTGTCCCACAGACCGCGTCAGGATGGTCCCAGGCCTTGCCTTGGACATTCCCTGCACAGGAGCGTTTTTACAAAGCCCCTGCAAGTCCCCAGGCGCTCGCTTGCCCTCCAGCACTGCGGGTGGGGTGAGCAACAATTTCTGCACCTTCCACAGCCACCTCAGTTTGGGCCATTCCCTGGCATTTCACAGCGGAGCAGCAGCGGGAGCGTTTCCTTCCAGGCTGATGCACACGGGGGGACGTGGATGTGTCACACCAGCACCCACAGGGTTCACACCCAGCTCCCCACCCTGCCCCCTGCACCCAGCAATAGGTCCATGCCTGATTCCAGAAATTCCTCCTTGATTCTGACAGCAACAAGTCTCGGCTCTAAAGCAGTGAGGCAGGAAAATCACGGAGCGCATCCGTGGGACATGGCCAGCAGCAGCACCCACCAACACCCACTCCTTCCCTCATTCCCCACAGGAAACCCGTGGATGGCTCTTGGACGTCAGGACTGGAATCCCACAGGCAGCCAGGAAGACAAAAAGGAGCTGATGTTGGTGCTGGAGCAGCCTGGCTTCACACTAGAGATGGACACTCCACATGCCAAACTCACAGGGATGGCGAAAAAAGGATTAAAATCATCATTTGAGGACGGGTCCATGTGAGCATAGCCCCTTTCTCCTGATTGCTCCTTCAGCACATCCTGGGGACCTCTGCCCCCCGTTTTTGCCAGCAGAACCCCAGTGCAGGGGACAACAATGCCTTTGGAAGCTCCAGTTCTGCCAGGAAAGTCTCCAGGATGCGCTGCCGGGTGAGCGGCTCCACCCCTGCCAGCCCCACGGGACAGAAGTGAGCAGCGCAGCGCTGTCACCCCTCCTGGAGCAGGGAGCAGCAGAGAGGTGGTGGCACCTCCTGGGGGCACCTGGAGCTTCCCATGCTGGGCAGGGACACTGCGGGAAGGGCAGCTCAGGCTTTCCCTGGAGCCAGCACTGCCCTGGGAGCTGGATCCGCTGGCACCTGGCATATTCCCCATCCCGCAGCAGGGAGCCAGAGCTCAGGAGGTGGACTCCATGATCCTTCTGGGTCCCTTCCACCTCTGCGATGCTTAAATCTCCCCTGCCCCTCCTGCTGGGATTAAGCCCCAAGGAAAAAGCCCCTGGCGCCGGTGCCCGCTCTGTTTCCCTCCCGGAGCAGTGGGATGGAGTGGGCTGAAGGCAGGGAAGAGCCACTCCCACCCCGGAACGCACCAGCAGCTCCTTTATCTCCCCCAGGGTGGCGTTTTCCCCCTCCCATTATTCCTCTTTGGGGAGGAATTCCTGCTCTGCAATTCCCTTCCCCGGAGGAGCAAAGCCAGGCCCCCGAGCCCAGCGCTTTCCAGCCGGGGAGAAAGCGGCTCCTCCGAGCCTTCCCGGGCGGCAACAAAAGCATTCGGCGTTTTGTTAAGTTGTGGCAATTTTTTAAAGAGGATTTTCTGCCTCGGGAGCCGCAGGTTTGTTGTGGTTTGTTTTGTGCGGCTTCCCCCCCGCCTTCCTCCCATCCTCAAAAAGAAGGAGAAAAGCCAAAACCAAGCGGATTTGTCATAACACCTCTCTGGAGCAGGGAACAACACGACTTAAATCCTTTCTTGCTTCCGAGACAGTCCAAGGCTGAGCCTCAGCTGACACAACCCCCTGACAGCTCTGGCAGCCTTGGCATTGCAAAGGGAGTTTGGGGGGAAAAAAATCCACGGTTTGAATGTTTTCTCCCAAGCAAAACTCGGCGCGGGATTTGCGGTAGGAGAAGGAGGTTCTTTTCTGGGAGTTTCTGCTGGGAAGCAGCCCATCCATTCGGAGCAGATAAATGTTCCTGCAAACACCGAGCTCCCCTGAAACAAGACACTCGAAATAAATCACTTCCACTGGCTCAAGGTGTCGCAAATGCCAGGAGATATTTACGTCACTAAAAATACACGGAATTACAGATAAATCCGGAGCCTCCAAGCAAAACCAGAATCCGTTGGTGTTTTTCCCCCAGCTAAAGGAAAAGCAGCTCAGGTGCTGCAGGTGGAGGTGAGCCAGGAAATACCGGGGAAGGAGAATATGGAGGATATGTTGCTGCACAGAAGAGAAATATTCCGTTCTCCGGGAAAGGGGTCTGGCTTTGGAGAAAGCACGGAAGGTGTCCCCGCTCCTGGCAGGGCTGGAACTGAATGAGCTGTGCCCCAGTGTTGGGGACAGCGCTGCTCCCCTGGCACTGTCACCTCCCACCCTGATCCCAGGCAGGGCCAAATGTCAAAGCAGCCTCAGCTAAACCAGTTGTTTATTCCCAGCTCCCAACTGAGCCAAGAGGAACCAGGCAGATTCAATTCTCTAATCTTCGAGTAGCACCTACTCCATCCCATCCCATCCCATCCCATCCCATCCCAAACAGGACTCATGTGGCCCCGAGCCTGTGGGAAATGCACAGCCAGGCTGAGCTGGCTCCTCATGGCAGAAACAGCCGGGAATATTAAAATGCAAAACCCCTCTGAGAACAAGAGCTCTGTGCCCAGGCCGTGCCCTCAGTCTCACACCTCCTGGCCACTGCCCTGCTCCCAGAGCATCCCAGAGCTCCAGTCGGGTTCCAAGCACTGCAGGGGCTGCAGATTATTTTCTTTTCTTCATTAAAAGGCAAGGAAAGAACGTGGCTGAGACGTGTGTGTGCGCACAGCTCCGGGTGCTGGAGCTCACCTGGAGCCCAAACCAGCCCTGCATGGAGCCCCAGAGCTGGGACCTGGTGCCACCACAGACCCGGTGCCACCACGGATCCGGTGCCAGCACGGATCCGGTGCCACCACAGACCCGGTGCCGCCACGAGCCCGGTGCCACCACGAGCCTGGTGCCACCATGGATCCGGTGCCACCACAGACCCGGTGCCACCACACTCCGCAGAAAAGGGCACAGGTTCCCTCACCCCCCTGCCCGCTTTCTGCCTCCCACAGCACCTCCCTCCCCTCCACTTCCCAGCCCAGCGCTTTCCAGCCATTCCATGAGCACCGTGGAGAACCGAGAGCCACCAGCTGCGGGGTCACTCCGGAGATTCCCACCTGGCTGTGCCTGCTGCTCCTCTCCCTTCCCGCCAGCCAGAGCCTTCCTGACAACCTCCCTCCCTCCTCCAAAGCCGTGTCCGCCCTGCCCCACCCATCCTGCCCCGGAGTCCGGCCGGGACCGCACCTGTGGGTGCCGGGGTCCGCTGGGGCTGCGGCCGAGCCTGGGCGCTGCCCGTGCCGCGTTTCTCGCTGCTTCTCGCTGCGGCTCCAGAGGGAGGAATGAGGGAACATTTGGGCACGGCCCGACTGCGTCGGCGCTGGCAGGAGCCCGGAATGTCCAGCTGACATTCCAGCGGGGCTGTGCCAGGGAGAAACACCCTGGGTGGGACAGGGAAACGGCCGCGTGCGAGGGCTCGGAACAGAGCGAGAGGGGCCGGCCGTGCGCTCCGGCTCTCTTGGGCAATCGGCTCTCCAGGAAAACAACTGGGGCTTTGTCCATCTGTTTTCCTCGGAACTCCCCCTCAGCACCGGGTTTGTCACCTCCCTGCAGAGTGGGCTGACACTGGGAGAGGGTTGGAGCTTCCCAGAGCTCCCAAACCACCGGGAACAAACACCCCAGGGAGATGCAGGAGGAGAGGCACAGGGGTGCTGAGAGGGGCTGGGGGACACCAAACCCCCGGGAACAAACACCCCAGGGAGATGCAGGAGGAGAGGCACAGGGGTGCTGAGAGGGGCTGGGGGACACCAAACCCCCCACTGCGGCACAGAAAAGGTGTGGAGGTGCGTGGATCCAGAGTTCCGGCCCTGCCAACAGCCTCGTGCTGGGAAAAGAGACACGTCAGGGCTCGGGAGCCGTGTGGGGAATGGAAAAGTCCCAGGGAGCTTCCTGCCAGGGCCACGCTGTCCCCTGCAGCCGCTCAAGGACAGCGTGTGCCCCCCAGGCCGCCCTGTCCTGTCCAGCGTGTGCCAAGGGCTTGTGCCAGCCCCCGCCGGCCCCTGCACCCCCAAAAAATGGGATCCAAGTGGTTTTTAGGGAATCAAAAGGAACAGCCAGCCCGGGCAGCACCCGGGACAAGGAGGGGATGGTGCCCACTCGAACCCGGGGTCCCCAGCAGGAACTTAAGGACTTCAGCAAAGCCGTGCCCAGGGAGGCCATGGGGGAAGTGCTGGGAGAGAAAACCTCACAGCTGGGATAAGGATTGGTGGATGTGGAAATTCCCACTAACTGGAGGGGAGAAACCAGGCTCAGGACGAGCAGAGGATCGAACTGATGCTGGGGGCAGAGGCTGAGATTAAAGACAAGGATGAAAGAAAGACCCAGGTTCCCAAGGCCTGGCTTCACTCTGCTGCATGCTGGAATCTGAGCTCAGGAAAGTGCTTTTTTTATTTGGGGGTTTACTTTAATACGGTTGGTTTGGGAAGGAGAAACAGCTGATCTGAGCACTCTGCACAGCCAGACGTGGGGCTTCTGCTTCTCCCTTCTCCTGTCCCCCGAGCTCAGCTGGTCTTGGTGATTCCTCCTCCTTCTCCAGGGCAGACAGGGCAGGGCAGGGCTCCAGAGCAGCTCCCCTCCCCGTGCCCACCTGGCCCCGACACCCTGCACTTGTTCTGCCCCTCACCTGCTGCAGCCCCCGGCTCCCTCAGCCCCCAAAGAGCAGCCAAGCCAGGCTGCCAACCCCAAACAGGCCAGGCTTTATATCCAACCATCCCAGAGCGGGTAGGAAGGGGCCAGGCCCATGCCGGGGGTCGCTGGGGCTCAGTGAGAGCAGGACTGAGTGCCCAGCTCTGCCTTGGGGCACCGGGGAGCCCAGCACAGACCCCTGGCAGAGCCCACCTGGCGGTGCCCACCTTTCCCCACGGCAGAACTCACTGTCCCTCCTGGCAAAGCTCACCTTCCATCCTGGCAGTGCCCACCTGGCAGTGCCCACCTTTCCCCCGGCAGATCGGGATCCCTCTGGGTGTCTCCAGTGCCGGGGAGTGCCGGGCTGGAGCCGTGTCCCGGCAGTCAGGGCACAGGGAGGGTTCCCGGCTGGAGCGGGAGCACTGCGGGGTCCCGGGGCTGGGCAGCGGCACAGGTAATTAGTGAGACTCTGCTAATGAGCGGAGCACTCCGAGAGGAGAGAACGTCGCCTCAGATTAAAGCTGTGCTAATTAGGAACTAATTAGGAGCACGGCGATGTTCCCAGCTCGGCCAGGCTGCGGCCGCAGTCCCCGCTCCAAACCTGTCCCAGCCCGGCTCGGGGACAGTGGAGGGAGCCTTGGGGAGCCAGGGCTGCTCCTGGGTGACCTCAGCACCCCCGGGACTCATCCCGATATTCCCTGTGCAGGGCCCCGGGCGTTCTCCTCCGTCACAGGGGACATCACTGGAGGCTCCGGTGTCCTCCTGCCACCCGCGGGCACATTCCAGGGAGCTGCTGCTGTGCCAGGAGCCGCGGAGGGGTATGTGGGGTCACAGAGCCCACACCCCGCCCTGGGCAAGACCAGCTCAAAGCCAGAGGTTTCCCTGACCCACTGGGGTCTCCTTGCTTCGGAGAGGAGTCCAGACCCCCGTGGGCTTTGCAGCAGATCCCACCGACCCCACAGAAGCGTTCCTACAGAAGCGGGGCTGCTGGACAGGCCTGGCCCCGGGCCGGAGCCGGGGAGGTGCGGACAGGCCTCACCTCGGGGGTGGTGACACAGTGAGGGTCATTCCCTGACATCCACAAACCCCTCCTGCAGCACCTCCCGTTCCTCAAAGCTGGGTGGAACCATGGCTAAACCCCAGCGATGGCTCTGGGATGGATGGGGCCGTGCTGGAGCGAGGCACCTCCGGGCAGGGCTCATCCCTGGCTGTGCCCGGCCCTCCCCAGCTCCCCTGGATCTTTCCAGGGGAAAGAACTGGCCCCGTGCCCTGACTCTGGGCCCATCCATAAGGTGCAGCATCAGCAGCAGGAAAAACATCCTGTGGGAAGGGCTTTAAATGGAAGCAGGAAAGGAAAAGATGAAGAGCCGGTTTTGGTTTAGAACCCTCGCTGGGCCACGTTTGCCTCCCTGGCAGGGAGGGGATGCAACGGCTCCATGGGAGAAGTTATTTATAGAAATACGGTTAATTATAGAAATTTACTTCACAGGAAGGTGGGAGAGGGCCCTCAGCAGCTCTGGCTGGCAGCGGGGGCTGGGAGGGGAGCAGGGCAGGGGGGCAGAACCCGCTATTCCCAGAAAGCTGCTGGCACCAGCGGAGTCCCAGCCCAGTCCGGCAGGGAACGGGGCTGCTCTGCCCTGAGAGAGGGGATGGAAGAGGGGACGCTGTGGGGGTGACAGTGACAGCCACCATCAGACACCAACACGCCCTGGCACGTGGAATTGCTCCAAGCAGCGCCATTTCCTCACCTTGAACGGATTCCAGCTGTAACTTAGCAACCTCACCTGGGCAAAGGCATCCCACCAGGAACGCGGGGCCTGGGGAGACGCAGCCTTTGTTCCCAAATCTCAGCAACAACTGCAGCCAGACAGGAGGCAGCTCCCGCTGGCCACGGAGCCGTGGAGCCAGCCCCTTCCTGTGCCACTGGAAATCCCCTTTGTCACCCGGAGCCACAGGACGAGATGAGTTAAACCAAACGTGAGTCACCTCTTCCCGCAGAAGTCACCCAGCGGGGACTCGGGAACCACTCCTGCCACACCCCAGGGCTTGGGAGAAGCTGGAACTCGACCTGATCCAAGCAAAAGCACTCGGGGCAGTCTGGGATTTCTCAGCACAAATAAAGGTAGTAAATTATTGGTAATAAATTTATTTTTTTATACTGATTTTTTTACAGAGCTAAATGGAACATAGAAACAGCACCAAGCCATTGAAGTTTGTTCTACAAAACCAGGTTTAATACAAAAGGATGACAGCAATGCCTGACTCTGCGCTTCTGGACGGTTAAAAAAGCTCCCCCAAACCCCACCAAGAGTTTAAAAAGGTTTAAGAACAGAGGCACCGGTGTTTGAGAGAATTTCTCTGGCAGCAGTGATGATCTTGATACCTTTTGGAAGAACCAAGGTTGCCTTTACTCCCTGTTTATTACAGTGCAAGGGGCTGGTCCTTGCCTCAAAGAGCTGTTGTTTCCTGCCCAAACACCCACACCCAAAAATTTGGGGTAAGAGCCACCCGCACGCAGGGTGATCCCGATTTAATGGTGGGAAAGATCTCCTGGTTTTGCTCCTGGAGAGCTCTGCTCCATCCATACGGAGGCTCTGTGGTCCCCAGCAGCCCGAGGGATGCCAGAGGACCTCCCCACGTGGGGAGAGGTGCAGACTCTGCCAGGTGAGCAGGGACTGGCACAGGGAACACACCTGGAGTGGCATCACCGGCAGGGCCGTGCCCTCGGCCAGCCCAGAGCCTGGGACAGGAGCAACCCCTGCATCCAGCCCCAGGACGTCCTCAAGGGGAGCAACATCCAGGGGCTCCAGGGCTCAAATCACTGCTGGCTTCACTCTGCTGGTTCTCCTGCAGATGCCAGGAAAGGATTTGGGCCCTGCAGCCTCGGGAGCTGCTGCACAGCCCTGGAAGAGCAGAGCAGCAGCTCCTCTGCCGAGCCTCAGCTGCCACACGCTGGTGCCATCTCCGGGGAAACAAACGTTCCTTCGCCGGACAGAAACAGAAGCTGAAGTAACCAAGAGATTACAGACACGAGATAATGATGCAGCAGGGCTGGGATGGACCCAGGCTGCTCCTGGGACCCGTGGGGGGCTGCAGGAACAGCGACAGTCCCAGTGCTGGCACACCCCTGCTCCGACACGAACACAGACACTGCAGCTGCCCAGCCTAAACATCAACACGGAGCCCTCAGAGCCCTCCCAAAGCTGCGCTGGAACAGCCACGGAGCAGTCCTGGGCTGCAGCCACAGGAAAGCACCTTTAGAAGCTTCNCCACCCCCAGCCCAGCCCCAACCACCAAGGCACATCAGGCTCCCCCCTCTCTCCAGGCCCACCTTCACCCAACTCCCCCTCTCCCCAATTTTGGATGGATGAAGCCAAGACACAACATTTTCCTCGCTGGGAAGCAGCAAGCCAGACAGCAAAGCTGTCTCTGCACTGACAAAAACAAACGCTAACAAAGACACGCCTGCACTGCCACCCTAATGTTTCCATGGGAAATGTTCTCTTTCAGCACATTCCCTGATGCACTCTGCCACCAGTTGGCCTTTGCAGAGTTGAGGTCGAATTTTGCACCCCCCCAGGCTCTGGCAGAGCCTCCCCAGCCCTCGAGAGGGGCGTGCATTTATTCTTTGTAGGTTGTTGCTTGCTTGCCGCAGGAGCCAGGTCTCTGTGGACGGCTCACTTTGGTGCAATTCCAGCTTCCCACCAGCTCAAGCCCATCTTCTTTCCAAGCCATTATTGCCCTGAACGTGTGTGTTTGAAGAGTTCCAGCAGTGAGAGCAAACAGAGCCGTGCAGCCCCCAACCCTCGGCCAGGCCCTGCTCCTCCCACCGCCGGCGGGGGGCCTGAGCCCTGTGCAGGGCCCACGTCCACACCCAGCCCCACGGCCGCTCCTCTCCTGCTGCCCCTCAGTGCTCCGAGTCCGACAGGTACGAGGGCTGAGTCCATCTCCACACCAGCATGTCCTCCCCTGCCACCCTGTGCGATTCCGTCTGGATCCGGGACTCGTTGGAGGCCAGGAAATCCACGGCTCTCTCCCACACCCGCTTCATCTTTTTTCTGCAAGGAACAGCAGGAAAATAAATGAGAATCCCATGCTGGTTGTGCTTCCCTGCCTGCAGCAACTGTGCCTGTGGATCTGGCTGCCTCCTGCTCCCCGTGCAGGCTGGGAAAGGCATCAAACAAGCCCTGGTTTAGAGATTTCTGACCAGGGCACGGCCACACAAATCCTGCCTGGGGGGAAGATGAGAGGCTCTGTCAGTGCCCTGAATTTCTGCCTCAATTTGTGCTGCAAAGGGACTCGATGAGCAGATTGCCCTCCCCCGCCCTGCACACAGAGCTCTCAGCCAGGGGGGCATCCTGATGTTCACCCCAGCTTTGGATCCAGCAGTCCCGAGCATCTCACAGCCAGGGATGGCTCAAAGAGCTGCAGTCATCCCTTGTAGGAAAAGGAGTCCTGTGTCTGATCCAGAGTGAGGACGTTTAACACTTGACAGGAGGACAAGGCAGCTCCATTCAACCAAAACACAAGAAACATCCCTGCAGAGTGGAGCAAAGCACCAGGATCCAGCCCTGCAGCCTTTCAGCCCCACCACCCACAGAGCGACGACCTCAACCACAATTCCGGTCTGAGAAAGCCCCAAACCCACCTGAGAAAGCCCCAAACCCACCTGAGAA
>VZRQ01011004.1:93290-147265 GCA_013397975.1 Machaerirhynchus nigripectus
CGGGCTGGGCGGCGCGGTGCGGCCGCTGCGCCGGGCCGCCGCCACCTCGGCCCGCAGGCAGCCCAGCTTCTTGATGTAGACCTTGCGGGTGGTGGCGGTGATGGGCCCTGGGCGGTAGCCGAGCGCCAGCAGCTCCTTGCGGAGCTCCGCGTCCGTCAGCTCCGCCATGGCCGCGCCAGGCCCCGCCGGAAGCGCCCCGCGGGCGGGAAGCGGCGCCGCCATCTTGGGAGGGGCCCGGCGCGCCCCTGGCGCCGCCATGTTGGGGAGGGCAGAGGCCGTGCGGGGAAAGGGCGCGGGCGTGGGCGCCATGTTGAGAAGGTCAAGGCAGTGAGGGTTCCCTTTCCCGCCGTGTCCTGAGGGAGCCGCGGGGAGCGGGAGCTGCTGCTCCCTCAGGACCGGGGAAAAGGGGGAGAAATGGAGAAAGCAAAAGGCGAACGCTGCCTCAGCTGTGGGGCAAGCTAGTGTCGATGATGGGTTGTTCACCATCGCTGTGTGGGGCTGCTCCGCGAGCAGCTCCTGCCTCGCTCACTCCGATGTTCTGACACTTTTAGGGCCATTCTCCCAAAAAACCTTTCCCTTTCCCAGCCACCTGCCACCCCCACATTTCCCTCATTGCTGCCCAGTTGCTGAGCTCTGCCAGAACCTCAGGCAGGTGAAATATCCATGAAATATTTCCCGGGAAGGGGGGGTCCCTCCACACCCCACATCTAAAAGAGCAAACCCAAGCGCTGACTTGTAAATTTATTTTGGCACGGCTGTGATGAACAGTAATTGCTTTTTCCTGCCGCCGCCACTAAAGAAAGTGATGAAAGCGGCTGAAATACAGCGGTGTAATGCTGAAATTTAATTAAAGGTAATGGAGCAGCGGTGCTGAAGGTGCTGAGGGCTTGGCTGCGTGTCACGGGTTTGGTGATGGATGTGTGACACCGGAGTGGGGGACACGCCGTGGTCCCTCAGGAGTGGCACCTGTGGGGAGAGGGAGGCTCCGGAGGAGCACGAGGCTGAAAGAGCTGAGCTGTGCCTTTCTGACATAAATCACAGAATCCCAGAGTCAGGGAGGCTGGAAAATCCCTCCGAGACCATCCAGTCCAACCTGTGGCCGATCCCCACCTTGTCACCGGCCCTGAGCACTGAGTGCCACGTCCGGTCTTTCTTGGACACCTCGGGGATAGGGACTCCAAACCTCCCTGAGCATCCCCTTGCAATGTTTAACAACAGTTTCCATGGAGAAATTCCTTCTGGCATCCAAGCTGACCCTCCCCTGGCACAGCTTGAGGATACATCCCCTAGTCCTGTCATTAATCCTTCTTTCAGGAGCCCTCTTCCGAAGCTCACCTCACTCTTCCCAATTTATCCAAGGAAGCAGCAACAAGACGCTGAGATTTGTTCGTCTGGTTGACAACAGCACATACATCCTCAGCAGAGGCCAGGGAGCCCATTAAAAGAGCAAACTCAGCTGTGCTGGGAAGTGTGAACGCGCTAAGCTGAGCCTCCTCTGGGCTCCACTGCCAGCTCACGGTGTGGAGAGCAGTCTAATGTAAACAAGAAATTCCAATTTGCTCCCATCACACGGATCCTGCGAGCTCACAGCTCTCACTTTGCAGGAGCTCTGCCTGGACATGCGGACGCGCGCTGGCTGAGCCGATATAAACCCGGGAATTACATGAACTCACCTTGTTCTGGAGAAAACAGCAAGAAAAGCCCAAACCCGTTCTTTCAACTTGTGATTCTGTCAGTCAGGGAAATTACCCCAGGCCCGGCAGCCTCATTGCACAATCTTTGGAGGGGAGGATGTGGGATTGGTGTTGGACAACCAGAGGATGGGGGAGAAGATGTGATTCCTCCTCAGAAGGAGGCTGGCAGCACCAAAGCTCAGCAGGATCAGGTGCTTCTTCTTTGTGGAGAGAAATCCACGACCCCTTTCCCTTCTTCCCCGTGGGAGAATCCCTTCCTTCCCTGGAGGGCGTCTGGGCCCCGCAGGGAAAGCAGCAGAGCAGACGTTTCAGAACCTGTATCCCCATGGGCAATCTTTGTTCCCATCCCCTGCCCACAGTGCCAGTGCTGAATCTGACAGTGGATTTTCTATTTTTGCAGCCCCTTCATCATCCTCGTGGCTCTGGGAGCACCAAGTGGTGCCGAGGCTGCAGATGGGCTCAGAAAAAAAGCATTTCTTGGCTGGAAACACCCGGAGCTGGCTGTGGGAAGCTGGGACAGCACGGAGGGACAGCCTCCACCTTCCCTGCGAGCCCAGAAGCTGCCTCAGAGCTGCTGGCAGTGGCGCAGGTGCCGGAGGAGCAGACGCGCCGCGCCGGCTGCTCCGGCTCCGGCAGCGTGGGGACAGGAGCGGTGCGAGCAGAGCCCTGGGAATGGATCCGTGCCTGAGCAGGGAATGGCTGCACCCCAAACCGCTCGGCTGAACCTATCCACCGCTGACTGATGGGCTGCTGAAACCCCGCGTCCCCACCCACCTCCTTTTCCGTGGCTTTTGGGTGGCAGCCCCGCACGTGGCACCGGGGGAAGTGTCAGGGCATTCTTGGGAGCCGCCTGTGCCCATTTGTCACCCTGTCACTCACAGCCACGGCACAGGTGTGACCCGAGAGCCCTCATCTGCCCACCCGTGCTGGGCCTGCTCAGTACCTGAGGAAGTCAGAGGTGGTTCCATTCCCTTCCTTCCCCTCCTCTTTCCCTGCCTTTTCCCCCCATCTGTTGGGCTGCTCATCCCATCATGAAATTCTTGTTTGGTTTTGGGAGCAGCAGATTCTTCCTACCTGCCTGGGTGCTGCTGCCTGCCAACGCACCTTCCAGGGCAGGGGGAAAATGGATCTGTCCTGAAACCTGGAGACCACTTCCTTCTTAGCCAGAGCCCTGACAGCCAGGGGGACGGGGCTGGTTGGGGTCTCTCCATCTCTTTCCAGTGGAAAAGTTTCTGCTTCTCCTGCTCAGGCCCCTGAGGCTAGAAGGAATTTATTCCCAAAAGCTTTAGGTGTACTCTGGTGCCTGTTTGGACAACACAGTTGTTGCTGCAGGACAGGACAGGGCTTCCTGTGGTCTCTGTCACAACCTGCCATTACATCCCGAGCTCATTTATAGCTGGGACAACTGGGACGAGCCACGGACAGAATCCACGGCCGGGGTCAAAGCCGGCCCTTGCTGCTGCAGCTTGTCTGGGACAAGAGGCAGAGGGAGAGGGAGATAAGAGCAGAGGGAGATCTGCCAGATCTCCCTGCAGAGTCCCACAGGTGGATCTCCCTCTGGAATTTTCCACAGCGTCAGCCCCACCATCACCCTGGTGGGAAATGGTCCAGGAAGCAAATCCAAGAGGCTCATGTTCACTTTCTTGCCATCACTGGGAAACTTTCCTTCCTGGATGGCACAGGGGAGCTGTTGGCCCGGAAAACGATGGGAGCGAAGGAGCTGGGAAAAGGGCACACTGGAGGGACAGCTCTGAGCCGCACTGGAGCTCACGGGGGGTGGTTTGGGAGCAGTTTGCCCCTCGAGGGGGAATCCTCCTTGTTTTCACGTGGCAGAATCAAACCCGGAGTAAAGGTTTGGGTGTCTCTGAGGTAACAAGGCAGGAGGTGCCCTCTGAAGCAAACAAGGCTGACCTTGCTGCACACCGGTGTAAATGTGGCACAGCTCCTCAGGTGATTCCCCTGCCAGCTCTTCCACGGGTATCACCCCTCTGCAGACTGAGCTCCTGCAGCCCAGACTGCTCTCACTTCCAGCCTAATGGAATGTGTTATTTCCCCTCTCCCACTCAGAGTCATTAGAGTGATTCCACAGCTCACGCTGCCTCCACAATACTGGGAGCTTCCTGGAGCTCATCAGTCCCTGGACAAGCAGTGTGCCTTTGGATCAAACATTAGAGCTGTAATCCACTCCACGCTGCCTGTTCCATTATCTGTTGGGAGCTTTCTCCTCTCCCGAGGGCTGCTTACGGCAGAGTGCTCCGAGGGGTGTTGTTCCAGCACAAACAGAGCTCTTGGAATGAGCTCAGCGAGAACAGAACTCGTGTTAGGTTGGGAGGATAAAATTGGATTGGAATTGGATATATTCACGTACATACCATTGATCTCATCCATCCGTACTCTGCATATGTTGGATTTCCTGCTGCCAGCAGAGAGGAGCTCTCAGATAAAGCCAAAGGTATGGAAATGGAGAGCAGGATGTTCAAGTGGAATTAGGATTTCACCTCGGAGTGTGTTTGGGAGAAAGGGCAGAGCTCGGTGCCGTTCCCTCACACTGTGCCTGGCACAGCTGTTCCTCACCGTGCTGGTGGATTTATAGCACCAGGCTGGTAGGAGGGGTTTGGGCACAGGGAGGGGCTGCCCTCAGGGCTCCTGCATTCTCCAGCAGCTGTGCCAGAGTGCCCTCCTGGAGCAGGGAACTGGGTTAGGGACACCCAGGTCCCCCCTCAGCACTGCACACCTCCAGTTCGGCCAGGGGATCTGGTAAAGGTTTGCCTCAGTTTCCCTCATTGCCAAAAGGGAGGGCTGAGACTTAATACTCCTCAAAGATTAATTCCTTGGGCTTTGCCACACGTTTTCACAGAATCCCAGAATCCACGAGTCTGGAAAATCCCTCCAGGATCATCGAGTCCAAGCTGTGCCCGATCCCCACGTTGTCGCCAGCCCAGAGCACCGAGTGCCACATCCAGCCCTTCCTTGGACACCCCCAGGGATGGGCACTCCAAACCTCCCTGGGCAGCCCCTGCCAAGGCCTGACCTCCCTTTCCATGAGGAAATTCCTGCTGATGTCCAACCTGACCCTCCCTGGCCCAGCCTGAGGCCGTTCCCTCTCCTCCTGTCCCTGTTCCCTGGGAGCAGAGCCCGACCCCCCCAGCTGCCCCCTCCTGTCAGGGAGTTGTGCAGAGCCAGAAATTCCCCCTGAGCCTCCTTTTCTCCAGGCCGAGCCCCTTTCCCAGCTCCCTCAGCTCCTCCCAGGACTGACTCTTCAGAGCAGTGCTCAGGAAAACAGGGATGTTCTCCAGAACCTGGAGCCTTCCCTCTCTCCTTTCCCACACAGGGCACTCCCCATCCGTTAGAGAGGCTCACAGGGCAGAAGACACAAATCCTCCATTTAATTACGCTGCACATTTATTATCTCACCTCAGATTTTGTTAATATCTCTCACAGATTTTGTTTACATAAGTGGAGTCTTTCAGCTTGAGAAGCTCCAGCGCTTTCTCTTCTGATCCTGCAGGTATCAGTCAGCTAAAGAGAAAAGAGAGAGAAGCACAAGCATCCTTAAATCTGGCATTCAGTCTTTCCAGAGCTTTATGTGTTGTTTCCTCCTCCTCAGCTCCTCAGCTGAAAGCCCAGAGGCAAACTGGGATCAGCACAGGCGGAGCAGAGCAATCCCACAGGGACAGCGGGACCCCCTTTCCTGGGCTTAGACATCCCAGACAAGGCAAAGGCACAGGGACAGCCCCATCCCACCATTCCTCAACCCGCAGGCAGGACGAGCTGCACAACAGCCTGCCCCTGGATATTTGCTGCTGCGATTCCCACATGCGATTTCCCAAAGGAAAAGGAGGATTTGCAGCAAATTGGAGTGTAATTAAGTGTCAGTGTTAAGCCCCCGTGCAGGCAGTGAGGTGTTCCAAGCTGGCTGCACGTGCTGAGCTGCCTCGCAGGTACAGCTGCTGTTATAAGCTCTGCTGGAAATTGTTCCCTGGAGACTGAGGACTTTTTGGGAGGAGGAGGAGGAGGAGGAGGAGCAGGGAAGTGGCAAACAGAGCAGCTGGGATGGGTTGTGCTGCTGCTGACAGTCAATATCAGCTCTAGGGCACAGGCAGCACCTTACGAGGGAATAACCTTCCCAGAAGGGTGCACACGGGAGTGGTTGGGATCTGAGGGCTCTGCAAAGTGAGCAAACACGACACAAAAACCCTTCTGGGGGATATAAATATCTCCGTGCTGATGAGCTGGTGAGAAGAAGGAAAGGCAGAATTCCCAAGGCAGAAATCAACCCACTGACAGTACCGTCTGGGGTGTCCTGTAACAGCTCTGCCAGCAGTTTCTCCAGGACATCTTGGTATTTTTCCAGCTGCCTTGGGGTGAGCCAAGCTCTGACAGGAAGGGCCTGCTGTGGAGGAAGCCAGAGGAGTCAGAAGGAAAAGCTGAGGGGAGCAGAGGGAGGGAGGTTGGGGTGCTTTGACCCCGCTTGGATCGAGTCAGTGGAGGGTTTAGGGTGGATTTGGAGGGAAGAGGATGATCCTCATATGGGGAAAAGCAACATTTTGAAGGCAACACACTCTTGAGTTGCTCAGAGTGCTGTTGCATAACCCGTGGGCTGGCTCAGAAATCCAGATAAAGGCACCTCCTGGCAGCAGGGACTGCAAAGAAAATAATTTCTGAACCTTCTAATCCTCCACGGCGTCGCACATCAACCTGAGCCTGCAGAGTTCCTGCCCCAGCAAGAGCTGAGGAGGAGCCGTGGTCCTGCTCCAGCCTGCTGGACTTGGAGCCAGCTGTGGCTCAGATGTGCCCGAAGCAAAGAGCTCTGTTGTGGTGCTGGTCAGCTGTGGGGATGTGCTGGGGATTTCACGCTTTGAACTGGGCCCCTCACTGTTCAAATCCTGTTACCGAGTGTTGGTGCACCACGAGTGCACATTAAGCTGTGCCTTGGCCAAATTCCAGCCTGGCTGGTCCTGCTGCCTGTCCCACTGGCTCTGTCCCTGTTTGGGGGGACCTGCACCCTCGTTTTGGTGGCAGAGAACGGCTGAGCTCCCTGCAGGAGTGGCTTCCCACACAGGGAAAAAGTTCCCTGTGCTCAAGTGGAAAAGCACAATTTTCAGACTTGGCTCGCCAGGTAAGTCTGCCTTTGAGGGCTTAGCCTGGCACTTAAATCCCTAAAATTGCCCATTTTCTGCTCTGTATACAGACTTTGGGCCCAAGTTTTTAAATAAGGTCTCGCCAGTGCAGAGAACTGTGGGATCAGAGGTGACACCAAGCAGGAGCTGAAGCAGAACTGGGAGTTCCTGCCTTGCACCTGGCTGGGCTTCACTGCCTGGCAAAGACAGAGCTCGAGCTGTTCCCATCCTCCTCAGGGAGAAGCAGTTGGGTCTCAGCGGTGACCTGGCTGCTGAATATCCACGATAATTTATGGGGGGGAGGTAAAACTTGTCTCTGATGTAACCAGGCAGGCTGGCAGAGGACAGCTCTTGGACTCCTTGTCCCCTGCATGTCCTCGTGGGCTTCTCAGAGTCGAATGGCTCCACATACCTGGAGGGTCTTGGCTGCAGTGACTTCCACACCGGACTGCTCAGAGAAACCTTCCTCCTCCAGCTGCTGCAGTGAGCTCAGGGATTTCTTCTGCCCTGCCTTGTTCCTCTCCTTTTCCTGCAGCTTCGGAGCAGAGAGCAGAGGGGGACGTTGGTGATGCTGGGATGCAGCATCCTGAGGGTCCCAAACCTGCTCTGCACTGGCCCAGCAGCCAGGAATCCACAGCCAAGCTGGAATCCTGGAAGGGCCCATCAGCTGTGGCCAGAGAGGCCTTTGGGGACTGAAATTCAGCAGTGCTGGGGGCAAGGTCAGGTTACGGGGTGGGATGTGAAGGTTGCAGTAAACAGGACCCACGTGTTGGGGGATCTGTGCGAGGGAACCCTGTCAGCAGGACAGGGGAGCTGACAGCACCGTGACCTTTGGGAGCTGACAGCACTGGGACCTCACCCAGCTGTCCCAGAGAACTTGTCCTGGCTCTGTTCTGGAGCACTGCAGGGAAATTGAACCGAGCCCTGCACGTGCAGAGCCCCGTGCAGAGGTCACGTCTTCCCAGCCTTTCTGCAGGTCTGTAATATCAGCCCCTTCCCATTTATGGGGCTAAACTCGCCTTCAGCACCCTCTGGAAAAAGCCAGAGGTGCTTTGGAAGAGGACAGACACAGCAGGACACGGCAGACGTGGCACAGGCCATGCTCAGTGTCCAGCGTGTGAGCACTGGAGGAGCAGGGACAGCCTTTGGGGGACAGATTTCCCCTTTGTTCATCCAGAAAACCCCCAATCCCTGGCAGCCACGGAGCTACAAGGGCTGTGGGGTACAAACACAGCCCGTGTGCGTCCCCATCCTCCTCAAGGACACTGAAGGCTGCCTGTGCTCCCCACAAAAAGCGGGTGTGATCCAGGGGTGGGTGTTGGAAACGGGATTTCTCCCGGTATCCGCGGGCTCGGCAGCGCGGGGGAAGCTCACTGGGGCTGTGTTTCAGAAGCTGCCGTCTCTGAGCCTGCCTGACACCTTTCAACGGTATTTGTTTCACTTCAAAAGGAAAATCGTTCTCTCGGCACGTCCCAGAGGTGACAACCAGCCGGGGGATGGTTAATTATTTGTTACAACAAAAGAGCCGTCACTGAGCTGATGGGAGGCTGCAGCTGCTCTGGAGGAATTCCAGCAGCGAGGAAAGGGAAGGGACCCCCGGGGACTGCAGGTGACACCCCCTGAGGTGTCTCAGACCTTTGGTACAGGGGTCCAGGCTCTTCCTTTTCATCTCACACCTCACAAACGGTCTGTGTCCCCCCAAAGCCCTGGATTTTGGGGGAACCATATCACAGTGTCTCCTGTTGATGGTGTGCACTGGCAGTTTGGGGGGTGAGGGTGGGAGAAACACCCCTCCTGGTTTATTCACCCCAGAGGGGTTACCTGCATTTTCTGGAAGTCGCTCTGGGTGAAGAAGGGCATGAAGCCTTGAGTCTGCTCAGCCAGCACGGACAGCAGGGACACCAGCAGCAAACTGGCCACCACCTTCCTCGAAACCATCCTGAGAGCCTGGACAACACAGGAAAGGAGACACCGGGGCAGGAGTGGAGAGGGAGGTTTGACAAAAACCACCTTTGGCTCTGCACCAGCTGCAATCCAGCTCAGCCCCAGCCTGCCAGAGGGATATTTACTCTTCCAGTTGCTCCTGAGCTGAGAATAGAAGTGCCTTGACTGACAATTCTCTTCTCAAACCTGTTTGTGTAAACAGATTTGTTCTTGAGCAACATCTCCGGAGATTTCAAGCCCAGCCCTTCAGGACTGCTCAAGCCTCCCTGAGTTCTTGAGCCTCAGCCCTGCAGCTGTGTTGGTTTAAGACCTGCACACATCCAGAGCAAATCCATCAATCCCAGCCCCAGCTCAGGAGACAGAGATGCTGCAGAGAGAAAAACCTTCAGACAGCTGTTAATTTTTCTTTTGGTTTTCCTCACCACTGGAAACCTTCCTGGATGGACTGGATCTTTAAAGAAGTCTCATTGAGGCCAAGGGAGATGGGAAAGGCGTTTTCCAGCCTGGCTCTGTCTGAGCCTGGAATAAAGGGCTTTAAAAATCACCTCTAAAGTGATCTAACTGTGACTTCACGTCAGGAAAGGACTTATGTAAACATTGAGTGTTCTCTTTAAATATTAAAATATTCTCTCTGGACAGACTTAATGAAGTCTGGTCCTACAGCTTAACTTCTCCACCTGATTGGAGCCTGATCCTTAATTAGTTTCAGCAACCTCTTGGTTTGGACATTATTGAGAAGACATTGTTAGGTCAGATCTGACTCCTGAATTAGATTTCCCATAAATATCAGCTGGTATTGACCCGAGGGCCAGTGGAAGTTAATAAAAATTCCCTTTCCATAGCACCTGGCAGCCACATCCTCTCCTCTTCCTTCCCTGGGCACTGCACTGGTGCCATCTCCCCCTGCCCAGCCAGACTGGGCCACCAGAGCCACCTCCTGCCCTGGGACATCCCAGGGTGTCCCAGCCCTGTTTCCTGCAGCCATCCAGGCAGGATTTCTCAGGCTCTTCCCTTGCAATGCAACCTCAGCACCATCAATCTTTTGTGCTTTTTCATTTGTTCCATCACTGCAGTAAATAAATAAATAAATAAATAAATAAATAAGATACTGCTGAATACAGAGAAAATAAACCCAGTCACCTCCTTCATCTCCTCTTGGCTATCCCTTTGGGAATTGATTGGCTCCCTCTTCTCCCAGAAAAACACCCACACACGCTTCTCCACTCAGAAATATCCCTGCGGAATGGCCCTCCCTTGCCTGGCAAGCAGGACCTGCATTCCAGCCCGGATCTCCAGCTCAGCATCCCTCCAGGCAGAGAGCACTTGGTGGATTTGCTTCCCAGCTCCAAAGGGAGAAGGAGAAAGCAGGAGGGTCCCGAGTTCAGCCTCAGCACTGCAGGCACACAGGGCTGGGGCAGCAGTGCCAGCTCTGCTCACCCCCCGAAACCCAGTGCCAGCGTGGGGGCAGGAGGGGTGGGCAGCTGGCACAGTGACAGGACAGGACAGGACAGGACATTCACCTACTGAGCTGTCTCCCAGAAAATCCAACCATTCCTGTCACCAGGACCTGTCTGAGAGTGGTTTTCTGCCTGCTCAGAGCAGCTCCCCGAGCGCAGAGGGCACCGGGGCTCCCCAGGCTCTGCTCCCCACGGTGCCTGCCAGGTGCCCACAGCAGGCAGGAGCTGCTGGAATCGATGCTCCCGAGATGGGGATGAGCGAAAAGCACCTTCCCCCTTCTTTCAGCATCACTTTTGTTCCCTCCTCCTCCTCTGAGCTGGCTCTGCTGTGGCCAAGAGGTGCCAGGACCTACCTGGGGAGCGCAGCCGTGGGACGCTGGAGATCGGAGCTCTTCTCCCTGCTGTCACACCTGGGTGCTCCTGCTGCTTCCCCTCCCCTTATAAACCCCTACAGGCACCGCAGTCACTCGCCTGTGACCCTGTCCAGCTGCCTGGCCTGCATGGAAACGGCTTTCCCAGGCAGGGAATGTTGTTATCTGCACTGCAGTTTGCCGAGTTTCTCGTTTCCAGGCAGATCCCCTCTGCTCCCTCCCCAGCTTCTTCGGCTGCTCCTGGTGGTCCCACAGCTGAGGCAGATCTGCTGCTGCCTCAGTTTCCCCATCTCTAAGAGAGAAATTCCTCTCTCCTGGCTTGTGTTTTTACATCCTGAGCCTGCAGGACAAGGTTTTTAGGATGTGAATGTCCCAGCACTAAAATGACACCTGTGTCAATTCTGTTGTTAATTGTAATTGCAAATCACAATTTCAGAAGTTTCAGAATCACTTCAGAAGTTGCCACTTCGAGTCTTCAAGTGGCCCCTTCTCCCATCCTCACTGAGCCTGGCAGCGATCCCCCTCGGGAACACAAACCCTGCACTGTCATCCCTCTCCAGACAAACGAGGTGCTGAGAGAGGGAGGGAATTGTGCAAGAACTCATCCGTGCTCTCCCGGGACCATCAGCCGGGAGCTGATGCCAGAGGGTTTGGGATCAGGCCAGGCACATCCCAGTGCTGCTCTGAGGGAGTCTGGGAGCAGCCAGGCGAGCCAAAAGAGGGAAAAACGAGTTGGGAAGCCATGAAATGCTCCAGCACCAAACGGGATCCATGGGCTGTGAGAGTGGGGAGCGGCGGCATTCCTGCCTGGCTGGGGAGGGATATCGGGAACAGCGACTGCCCAGCCTGGGAATGCCATTTGCCACCTGGCCCCATCGCAGCCCGTCAATAGGACACGGGCACAGCAGGTGTCACCAGGGACCTGCTGCTGTCACAGCCGTCAATAACGCTCGATTGGGGCCGGAGCTGTCCCGAAAAACCTCGTGTCCAGCACTCAGGTGCTTCCCGGATCCCTGGGCATCCGCTTCAGCTTATCACCCCCTGTGCCATGGAAAGCTCCCAGAGACTCCAGCACAGCTTTGCTCCCTGGAAACCTCGCTGGGAATGTGGCTGGGGGGGATGGAAAGGACATCACCCACAAAATGTGGGGTTTTCCCCTCCCTTCCCTAAACAATTTGCACCAACCCCATCTGACACCAGTTCCCATTTTAATTGACTTTTCCAGTCCGTTTTTCTCATGGTGATGATGGATGCAGCTGACGAGTCAGCAGATGGTGCTGAGAAGTGACAAATTAGTTACCAAGAAAGGTCACTTTTCCAAAGCACTAAACTTCCCCGTGTCTTGTCCCTCTGTCCCTCCAAGACGCGTCCGGCTGGCAGCTTTCCATCCGTCCATCCATCTGGGATGGAGCCTTCTGCCTCGGGAAGGACAACCTTCCAAATCAAACAGAGGCATGAAAATGAATCATATCTGTATTAGCTGTGTGCAGACTGCCAGCTTCACCTCTTAATTATGCAAGAGTGCTCCGACAGCAGGGACCCGTGGAGCTGAAAATAAAGGATCTGACTCCAGGTCTGGAAGCGCCAGGGCAGGTGGGAGCAACAGGCACCTCCTGCCTCTGGCTTCTCCTGGTCCATAAACGCAGCTTTTGGCACATCCTGGCTGCAAAACGAGGATAAATGGAAGTAAAAAAATCCCAGCTGGAGGTCTCCCTGCCAGCGCTGTAATTCCAAAACTCCATCCTGCTGCATCCCTGGCACCGTTTGCAGCCGGCAGCCCCCGAAACTCCCCTTTGGGCTCCGGTGCCAAACGGCAGCAGGGGTTAGAGGCTCAACAAAAACGTGATGTGCAGGATGGGCTTGTGTGCAGTTCTGCTTGTTCCAAAAGTGAAACGTTTGGCATAGCTGGGAGTCGTTTTCCCAGGAAACTGGCACTGGAAGTGCAGTCCTTTGGGCCTGGTAGCAGTGGCAGTGTCAAGGAACAAGGGGCAGAACGAGCTGCCCGTGCCAGCAGCACGGAGCTTTTGTCTCTGTGTCCGTGCTTCCCCCTCCAAGCTGCTCCGGGCTCGGGGTGTTTGGCAAAGGGATGCAGGAGGGCAGGAGATCGGAGCCTGGTGTGGAATTGGAGCCTGGGGAAAGCACATGGGGAAGTGGGGAGGACTAAAATCCCACCCAGGCAGGCACTGGGGGTCCCCAGCAAAGCTTCCAGTTCGGGGCTGAGCATCAGAGCTCCAGGACCCACTAAGGGCCACATCCTCCTCTTCCCCCACAGCCAACAACTCGGATGGAGCTGGGAATGGGGACCAGACAGTTCCTCCCAAAGCCCTGCCAGACCCACCACTGGGCTTGGAAAAATCCCATCCCCTACCCCCCAGTTCCCTTCCTGGAGCCCACAGGAATCCATTCTCACCCCACTCCCATGGAATTATTTCTGCTTGGAGTCAGAGGGGTCCAAAACCCCTCACGGGATTGAAGGGCTGCGGGCACACAGCGAGCTCAGCGTGGGAAGGAGCTCGTTTTGGGCTGAAACCTCCTTCTCCCAGCCCAGGCACATCCTCCAGCAGCTGCCCCTGCACGGATCTGGTCCAGATTTCAAGGCTCCTGAGGAATAAAGCAGCAGTGACAGATTTTAGTGCAGTTTTCCAGATATTAATGCCAGATACACATTTGCAGAATCACGGGCTTAAAGCGCGTGTTCATTTGCAGCGGGGATGTTTCGAGGGCCCGGATTTCCCCCTTCCTGTCCCCATCCCACTCGGATTCCTCCCAGTTCCGGTGTAATTCCAGGTGATTCCTGGCAATTCCTGGCTGGGCGAGGATCACTAGGAAGGATTCAGCTCCTGCTGACTCCCCAGACCAGTTCAGCTCCTGGTTCTGCCAGCAGAGGATGATCTCAGATTAACGGGGAATTTGTCTCATGGAATTTCTCCCTCTCCCACTCCGGAGGCTCCAGGGGCTGCGGGCACAAGGCAGGGCAGGTTTGGGGGAGCAGAGGAAGGTTTGGGGGAGCAGCAGAGGTTCAGGAGCCTGTCAGGGGCAATGAGCTCACTTTTACCTGCTCTGGTGGCCCCTCAGCACCTGCAGCTCCCAGAGCCCCCTGAGGAGCAGCTCCATCCCAGCAGGACTGGGATTCACAGCCCAAAATTCACACCAGAGCCTCTCTGGAAACCTGCCCCGAGGTGACCTGGGCACCCCAAAACTGGGGAAATTCTTCCTCAGCTTCTCCATGGAAGTACAAAAGAGAAGGAAAATGGTTTTCTGGGCAGAACCTGGCTGGGTTTGGCTTCTCTACAAGGGCTGGAGGGGACAGGCACTGACCAAAATCTCCTATCCCATAACAATCCACTTCCACTGGAATTAAAAAAAAAACCAAAAAACCACATTTTTAAGAATCCCTTTTTCTAATAAAACAAATGTGCTTATAAAAACTTTCTCTTCTCTCAAACGAGTAAAAAAAAAATAAACAGGAGAGAAATGTTTCCTTGCCTCGTTCCTCTACATTTTTGGTCACTCCTTTGCCACCCTCTCCCCGATCTGGAAGAAGTGAGGAGAGAAAGGAGAGGAGGTGAGAAAACACGATGGGATGCAGCTCAGCTGTTCCCATTTTGGTTTTCAAATCCGAGCCACCCGGTTTTCACTTGGGGGCTCAGGAATATTTTTAGGAATGGTACAAAATGCAGCCTCACGCCCAGGGAGGGGCTGTGACTGCTTTGTCCCGTGGGGCTGGGTGACGTCCCTGGGAACCCCACTGTCCTTTTGGGGTGCTGTGACCCCGGGCAGGCGATGGGAGAGCCGAGCCGAGCCCTGGGCTGAGCTCAGAGGCAGGGAAATCACTCAGATTTCAGCCAAAGAGATCCCTGCCCTGCTCACAGGGGATATTTATTCGATTTGATGAGGAGGAATTCAGCTTTTACTCACTGCAGGCACCCACTGACCTTTCACTGCCTCATTCCCTCCTTCCCCTGCCCTATTCCCGTATCAAACGCCAGTGGAGCATGTTAAGCACTACAGGACAACACCAAGGCACCAAGAAAAGCCCCAAATGGTTTTTTGGGGGCTGCTCTCACCGTGCCATCAGCAGGAGGAGGATGGACGATATTCCTGCTCCCCCAGGGGATGCCAAGTCCAGCCCCGGGCAGGGGAAGGGCTCGGGTAGGGCCGGGCTGGCTGCAGGCAGGTGCTCCCCTGGGAAAGAGAGGTGGGAGCAGGATCCAAGCACCGGGATGTGCAGGTGCTCACCGGGGACAGCGGCCACTCCTGGGCCCATCGAGGGGGAGACAGGGGCAGGGAAAACAGGGAGGGCGGGGAATGAAAGCAGGGGAAGAAAGGAGAGGGGGGAAAGAAAGGGAGGGGAAAAAATGGGGGAGGAAAGAGGAGGGAAAGAAAGGAGAGGAGGGAAGAAAGGCAGGGAAAACAATTGGAGGGGAAGAGGAGGGAAAGAAAGGAGGAGGGAAACAGAAGAGGAGGGAAGAAAAGGAGGGATAGAAAGAAGAGGAGGGACAGAGGGGGCCCAGCCATCGCTGCGCTCAGCAGTGCCAGCTGCCAGCAGATTTCCCAAGACTGCCTGATGCCCGATGCCCAGGATTTATTGGTGCTCTCCCTGGAGTCTCCCTGTCCATCCCAGCACCCCTCAGCAATCAGAGGCCGTTTGTCTGCCACAGAGGAGAAGGGTTCTGGCTCTCAAGGCACCAATTCATCCTGGGAGGAACAAGGAGGCAGAGTCGGATGGCTTCGGGGTGAGGAAGAGACTCAGACGTGGCAGATCAACGAGCTCCCGGCTGAGGGATCCCGGGAGAGCCCTGGGGACAAGGAACAGCAGCACATCCATCCCGGCTGGGGTGTGGGAAAAGCGGAATGGAGAACTGTGACAGCAGCAGGAAGATCTGCAGAGCCCCCGGGGCCTGTGCAGCCAGGCCTGATCCCAGCACAGCGCTCACTTCTGATAAAATGCCCCTTTAATCCGTGGATATTTTGCTTGGGCGCGGAATAGCAACCTCAGCGAAAGCCTCTCAACCACAAAGGCTTGAGAGAGCTAAACTGTAAAGATTGGGAATTAAGGGGAATAAATATTAATGAAAGGGGTGGGAAAATCCATCATTTTTGCAGACAGCCCTGCCCGTGCTCCTCTGCACGGGGCCGTGGCATTCCCGGCTCTCTGGAGCAGAGATGGAACCGTGCAGGGATGGAACGGCAGCACGAGCCACGCAGAGGCTGGAGGGAGCCCACATCCCATGGGAGAGGGAAAGGGAGCAGGGACTGCCCAAGAAACGGGTTGTTGGGCCAGCATGGGACTTGGCGTGCAGCAAACCCTGCGCCGGCGTCGGTGCCAGAGCTGTTACGTAAAGGGATGGGGAGCAGCCCGGCCTGGGCTGATGGAAGAAATGAATCCAATTACAGGATGAAGGGCACAGGGAGAGGATGGACACATTTGGTCTGGAGCAAATCCCTGAAAGGCTTTAAAGCAGGGATGGCAAGAGGAGGACGAGAATGAATTGCGGTGCTGGACACGCGGCTGCCACTGAGAGGAGTCAGGGCCTTGGAATGGGGCTCTGCACCTGGCTGAGGGAAAAACCCCTCCAGGATGTGGTTCTTCTGGGAGCTGGGACACAGTTAGGCTGCTCCTGGGGATGCTGCAGCGAGGAACCAGCCCAGCCAGGCACCAGGGAACAGCCCTGCTGGAAAGAGGAAACAAGCAGGCAACCCCCAAATTTCCTCCGTGCTGATTCCCATAAGATTATAACCCAGCTGCCCGTGTCACAGCAGGCTCCAGACTTCCACTGAGAAAAGCAAGGGCTTGTATTAGAAAGAGGAAAAAAAAGAATGAATTGACCCAGTTCTGACAAAACGAAGCAGCGCGTTCACGGCGCCGCTGTGGAGGCCCATGAGCAGCCACAGCGAGGCCCTGGGGAGTAGCAGGGTTCCACTTCAGATGAGATTTACAAATTAAAAACAAAAGAGCTGGGTTATTTCTGGGCACCCGAACCCCCTTTCCTGGCTGCTCAGCCGGGCTCAAGCGGGCCCTGCAGGGTGAGGCATTGGTGCTGTGCATCCCTCGGGAATTCGGGAAAAGCCTTTCCTTTGCCACTCGGATTTTGCAGCTCAAGCACCTGCCCCTGGTCAGGCAAAAGAGGAGAGCTGGACACAGATCCCTGACCCCCGTCTCCCCCGGTAACTCCTGCCCAGCACCTCAGAGAGCCCAGACCGCAGTCCAGGCTGGCTCCAGTTTGCAGGGCGGGAAGATCAGAGCGGCGTTTTTGCCGTCGGCCGTGGCAGAGCGCGGCGCGCTCCAGGCGCAGCCCCGGGAGCGGTGCCGGAGCTGCCGGGATTTGCCGGCTGTGCCGGCTGCTCCTCGCTGCGGGGCCGGGGGGACTGCCTTGCACACCTGCCCACTCCGCCACGGCCCCGGCTTGTCACCGAGGGAGAAGTGTTGACAGCTCCACACGGAGCGGAGCAGGTTCGCAGCTGAGCCGGGATTGCTCAGCTCCTTGGCAGGGAAATGACAGGGCCCAAAGAGCGCCCGGCTCTCCAAGGAAATCCTACAGCGCTTGGAGGGGCATTACCTGGATCAGCAGCAGGAGGAAAAGGCTGGGAGCTGACAGAGCTGGCAAGTAGCAGGAGAAGAGGTTGGCATGGGGGAGCTCTCCCCACATCCCGGCTGCTTTATGGCTTGGGGGGGGAGCCTGGAGCAGGATGGAGGTGGAGAACCTGCGTGGAAAACAGGAGCTGGCATCCCTCCTGCTCCAATTTTGTGCATGAGAGACAGGAGACAGCCCACGGTGCACTCTTATTTTTTGGGGCAGAATCCAGGGCACCTCCCCACGCACCCCCAGCCCCTGCCCTGGGTGGGCGCCTGAGGCACGGCCACGGAGCCACGGAGCCACCAGCCATGGCCAGGTAATCCCTGCTGGGGGAGGGCCGGCCCAGCGAACCCAACTGTAAATACATCAGTGTCCTCCTTCTCCCTGCCACACGTTTAAATCTATTTGATCCACTCTAATGGATTGATCTACAAGTTTGTGCACACACATCCTGCTTTGGACGGGCGGCTGGCAGCGCCTCGCCCATCACGGCCTGTCAGCTCCGCTCAGCCTCACCTCCAGCGCAGAGCGAATCCAATTACAGGATAAAGGGTTTTCTTCCCCTCCATATGGTCTCTATAACGCTCTGGCTTTATCTTGCCTTAACCCCTTTCCTGGCGAGGGAGCTCACAACCCGGCCTAAGCGGCTCAGCGCCGCGGCCCTGGGTGGCTGCTATGTGATACGGGAAACGGGGTCTTCCCAGGGCACCCAGAGGCACATTCCTCCCTCTTTTCCTGCCCGCTGGGGAGGAACGAGCCCCGCAGGAGGGAGATTCAGGGCAGCACCGGTTACAAAACCAGGCAGAAGCACAGGAGGCGGCGGCGCGCTCACGGCCGGGGTTCACGGGGCTGTGCCAGCCCAGCACCAGGAGCTCGGCACAGATGTTCCCTTCATGACTGATTTGCTGCGCTTCTGCATTGCCCTCCGCCTTGCTCTGCCAGGTGTCCCCTGGGTGCCCCTGGGCAAGTGGCTCCCGTGCCCAGCAGGGCTCCGGGAACCCACACCCCCCCTGTGAGCTCTGCCTGTTGCTGATCCCCGTGAACCCAGCGTGCCAGCTCTGCGCAGGCCGGTTATTTGATTATAATTATCATTCCTCGCTCTGCACAGGACGTGACAGCCCAGAGCAGCTCAGGGCCCCCTCACAAACAACGAGCGAGAGACAGTCGCGGCTCAACGCGCTTGGCAGAGCAGGAAAACCTGCAAGGGGCGAGAAAAGCCTTTTCTTGAGGTCAAACAGAGGCAGCAAAGCTCTCCTCCCACATTAGGCAGGGCCTGGAATTTGCTGTTGTCGTGGAGTCAGCGCGGAAAACAACCGGGAGCTGTCCAGGAGAGAGAGCAGCCCATAAACTTTCCCCGCTAAGAGACACGAAATTAAAGCCATCTCTGCGACAGGGCTGCGGCAGGAGCCGAGGTTGCATTCAGGACACGTCCTGGAGGGACCAGCCACCCTCACTGGTGTCATTTCCCTGCTCTGGGTTTATTCGAGGCCTTGGCCATTGCTCCGGCTGCGCTGACCTGCCTGCAGCTCTAAATCCACCGGCCTCGGGGCAGTGACCCAAGGGGACATGTCCAGGAGGACAGCTGGGAGGGGACAGCCCTCTTACAGAGCACAGGTGACTCAGGCTTACCTGCTCCACAGGCAGCTCCCAAAAATGGGGGAGGGCCTGGTCCAGGTCTCGTTGATGGTCAGTTGATGGTCCTGGTCCAGTTGTCCCTGCGAAAGGTGTCTGGGGAGCACCCAGGAAGCCAAATCTCCTCCACACTCAGCTGCTGGGGTGAGTGGAGAGGATCTGCTGAGCCAGGAAAGGTCCTTCTCCCAAAAAGCACAGCCGAGTGTTCCCCCAGCACCCAGACTCAGCGTCCCTCTTCCCCGCACAGCTTCCTTTGCACCACCCTCAAGTCTTTAGGAGAAGGCAGGACACCCTAAAGGGGTGCCAGGAAGGGACGGGAGGGGACCATTAACTTTCCCATGGGATACCCGTGTCCACATGCAAAACCTTGGAGAAGCACCAGAGCTTTGGGATGCTGGTGGCCCTGGCAGCGAGGGCAAAGTGTTTTTGAAGGTAGGCCACCACAGTGAAATATTGGAGCTGGGGAAAGTTGCTTTCTCCCATGGGAGCTGTGAGGGACACACTGGAATTGAGGTGGATGCACAGCTGGTTTTGTGGATTAGAATTTCTGGGATCTCCTTTCATATCCAACTCATTCTGCAACCACGTGCCCGATTTTTGTACATCTGGAGCCTGACCATGGCCAGGAGAGGCAGGAAATTCCACCAGGGAAAGCTTTCTGAGAGTTAGGGCCATGGGGCTCCTCCACGTTCCACTCATGCCCTCAAGGAGGACCTGGACCAGGAATTTCGTGCCTGGTGGTTTCACGGTGAGATGATTCCAGGAGGCACATCCATCCCGTGGGGAGCCCTGGTCCCGGGGCACCTGAGGCTGGCGTGACCCACTTCCCCACACCACGTCCTACTTCTGCTCCCGCTGCATCTCCGCAGGCGGATCAGGAATTAGGACACCATCCATCCCAACGCCCCCTTAGCCTTCCGCTCCTGGCCTCCAGCTCAGAGACGCTCCAGGCGTGCAGGAGACCTCATTCATTCCACGGGACAACGGTGACTTTTTCCATGGGCCGTGCCGCGGGGAGGGCAGCGAGGAGGAGGAGGCCCAGCTTACCTCGTTATCCGATCAGCTCCCTTAACGCCCCACATCCCCGGGATTAATGGAAGAGCTTCCCTAAGGCGCCTTAGGCAGGTCCCCTGGAGAAGGAGCACCCATGACCCAGAAGGAAGAAATGGGGAAGAAGAAGTTGGATGAGGTGGAGCGTTGGTGCTCCGGGCTGGCACTGGCCCTGCTGGGAAGGGTTTTCCAGGCTTCTGTGTGGTGGGATGAGGATCCCACACTCCGTGCTGAGAGCCTGGGAGAAGCTTCCTTCCATCCCTCTTGCTCTCCCGGGCTGGGCTGGTCTCTCTGCACTCCCTGGAGGGAGTTCAGGACATCAGTGCTGTCCTTTGCCCCGTGGCACAACCAGGGTGGCGATCAGCATCACACAACCAACAGCCCTGCCCCAAAACGCTACATTTCCCAAAAAATTACCAACTGCATTACCTTTGGGATGGGGAGTGGCTTCCCCTCCTACCTTTGGCCAGCTCCAGGCCCTTGGCTGTGTCAGCAGAGCAGCACATTTGCTCTGGGATGGGGACACCAGCAGCCCCCACAGTGAGCCAGACACCCGAAACAGAGCCCAGCCAACAGCTCAGACCCACAGAGCTCGGTCCAGCCTTCCCCCAGTGACCCCTCAAGGTCAGTGGGGCAGAGCTGGCCACTCCCCAGCCCCCAAGTGGTCTCACGGAGTCCTTCAGCCGCCCAGGGACCCCCCAAACCTGCGACACACCGTGGGCCCCAGCACAGCCCCATTTCCACATCGGCCACTCCCAGACTCCCCACTGCTCCTCCCACCTTTGCCCCTCTTCCCAAGGGCTCCCCACCCCATCCCTTCCTGCCCCCAACACCTTAAACAACATTAAACACTTAATGGCAATTAATACGCTTTAATGCAGGTTTTGGGGCCAACTGGCTGCTTAGAGGGTGCTTAAACCATCAACCCCTCTCAATCCCGTTGCCCTTGTCATACAAAGTTAGCCGAGCCCCTCGTCAGCCTCCCCCCTCCCTGGAGGAGGCCGGAGGGTATAAAACCACCCCGGGGCGCGGCACCGCCAGCCCCCGGCGCGGCGCAGGGCAGGGCACCACCTCCATCCCCTCGCCTTTTGCTGCTCCTCGTAATTCACCCGTTCTTTAGTTTGGAGGGGAATCCTCTCACCGCGTACTTTCCGCATTGGGAGGGGGTGGGGCTTCCCTTTTCTCCATCCATCGGGGTCGAAACGCATTTCATTGCGGAAAACCCCTCCGGCAGAGCAGCTCCCGTAGCGAGGCCAGGATGAACGGGACGGAGGGGATCAATTTCTACGTGCCTATGTCCAACAAGACTGGGATAGTGCGGAGCCCCTTCGAGTACCCGCAGTACTACCTGGCCGAGCCCTGGAAATTCCTCCTCGTGTGCTGCTACATGTTCTTCCTCATCTCCACCGGCTTCCCCATCAACTTCCTCACCCTCCTGGTCACCTTCAAGCACAAGAAGCTCCGGCAGCCCCTCAACTACATCCTGGTCAACCTGGCGGTGGCGGACCTGTTCATGGCCTGCTTTGGCTTCACCGTCACCTTCTACACCTCCTGGAACGGCTACTTCGTCTTCGGCCCCATCGGCTGTGCCTTTGAGGGATTCTTCGCCACACTGGGAGGTAAGGGCCAGGAATGGGGGCTCGGGGCTTCTTTCTCCAGGGCTTTGGGAGCCCGTTTCCATCCCTTCCTGGCACTGTTGGGACACACAGCGTTGTTCCCCCTCGTGTGGGGCTCACTCTGCGCTTAAAACTGGGGAGGAAAACAGATTTCTGCGTGTTTGACCTCCTCCGCGGCATCGTGGCGGGGAAAGGCAGCCTGGGAAGGGATCCTTGTTCGCAGGAGCCAGCCTGGGGTCACCTGGCCCTGCTGGTCACTGGGGGTGTCACGCCAAGGTGGTTGTCAGAGACCTGCCAGGGATGACCACAGCGTGTTCCTGAATCAGCGCCAAGCAGCTCGGACCAAGCACGGGCTTGGACCTGCTCACCTTAGGGGTCTTTTCCCAACTTTCACAATTCCATGATTATTCCTTTGCCCAAATGCTTCCCTTTTTGGGGAATCGGAGGGTTTGGAAGGGGAAGAGTAATCCCTCAGGAAGGGAACCCCATGGAAGAGCTCCAGGCACGGAGAGATGAGAGGGCTCAGAGCTTCTCCAGGGGCAGAAGGAAGGGGAGGAGGATCCAGGGTGGTTCCCAGGCTCCGCAGGGATGGCTCAGCTCTTTCCCAGCTGCACCAAATTTGGGTGCCCTTGGGATTTTCCTTAAGGCATTTCTCAGGGACACGAGTGCCGCCAACGCTTTGCCCTGCGGGAAAACAGGGAGAATTCACTCGGCAGCCGGAGCCCACGCAGCCGGCCCTGCCCACGCCACGCCTCGTGATGGATCTGACAGCCAAGAGGCCTGGCTGGAGACATCCAGAGCCACCACTGGGACTTTGCTTTCCTTCCCCTAAACGGAGCCATCTCCCACAGTGACGCTGCTCTGAAAATACACGTTTTAAAAATACGGATATTCTGCCGAAGGCACAGCTGAATGTCCTGATCCGAGCCAAGGAGCAAGGAAAGGCTCGGTTTTGGGGTCAGAAGATGCCAAACTCTGCCCCATCCCTGCTCAGTGAGCCTTGGGCAGCATTATTTTGCCTTTCCAATGTTTGTACCTCTCAGAGGAGGAGGAGGCTCCTGTTCCCAGGGAAGGAAGTCAGCTGGGAAGCAGCGGCTGTGCGAGCAGCAGGTCCCCAGCGAATCCCAGCACAGGGTGTCGTTATCAGCAGCTTATCACAGCTGGGGGCATTAGCAGGCTTACAGCACCGACTAAACGCTCCCAAATCCCCTGAAGTTTAATTATCCCTGATAAATACATGTGCACGTTTGCCCACCCATGCAGCCCCCCCTCCCCGTGCCTCCCCCCGATCCAGCGCCAGCAGAATGCTCGTGAAATGCACATTTAAAGGAATCAACAGGTTTGGAGGCGTCTGGCAGCACTGCTGGAGATTGTGCTTCCCCACGCCCAGGTGGGATTCACCCCCCTGATTCTTAATTTATTAAAAACCCCACGGTGATCCCTCCTCTGTCCCGAGCATCCCCTCGGCTCCCGGAGCTTTTGCACATTTCGGGTGGAGGATTCCCAGTTATTTAGCAGGATGCTGCTCATCCCGCGCTGACCCCCAGCTCCCTCTGCTCTCCTCTGGAGGCACCAAGGGAAGGTGGAGCCCAGAGGGGCTCTGACCACTCCGTGGGCTCTCCTTCTCCTCCCCGCAGGCCAGGTCGCCCTGTGGTCCCTGGTTGTCCTGGCCATCGAGCGCTACATCGTCATCTGCAAGCCCATGGGCAACTTCCGCTTCTCCTCCAGCCACGCCATGATGGGCATTGCTTTCACCTGGATCATGGCCATTTCCTGCGCCGCCCCGCCGCTCTTCGGGTGGTCCAGGTGAGTCCCAGGATCCTCAGCAGCTCCTGGATCCCTCCATCCATGCAGAGCAGGCGGCTCCCGGCAGGGAAGTGCTCGGCCTCGGAGGAGGGAAATGAGTGTCCCGCTCCCGTGGGAGGGAGGGAGTGTCACAACAAGCTGGCACTGCGCGCTCGAGCGCGCCCAAACCACCTGTGCCACCCTTCCGGCACCCCCCATCCTCGGGGAATTCTGTCCCTGTTGCCCCCACGGAGGGTCCCGGAGCAGATCCCCACCTTTCTCCCGGCCAGGTACATCCCGGAGGGGATGCAGTGCTCCTGCGGGCCCGACTACTACACCCACAACCCCGACTTCCACAACGAGTCCTACGTGGTCTACATGTTCGTCGTCCACTTCGTCATCCCCGTCAACATCATCTTCTTCTCCTACGGGCGCCTTGTTTGCAAAGTCCGGGAGGTAACGGCCGGAGGGGACTGACGGGGACGGAGCGGGCGGCTCGGGCAGGACAGGAGATGTGGGCCAGGGGTGGAGAGCTGCCCCTCACCACCCTCTCTGTCCACAGGCAGCTGCCCAGCAGCAGGAATCGGCCACGACCCAGAAGGCGGAGAGGGAGGTGACGCGGATGGTGATCCTCATGGTGCTGGGCTTCCTGATGGCCTGGACGCCCTACGCCGCCGTGGCGTTCTGGATCTTCACCAACAAGGGCGCCGACTTCTCGGCCACGCTGATGGCAGTGCCTGCCTTCTTCTCCAAGAGCTCCTCCCTCTACAACCCCATCATCTACGTGCTCATGAACAAACAGGTGAGATGCCCCGGGGCTGGGCAGCACGTCTGGGGGCTCCACGGGCGCGTTGCTCCTTCCCAGAAGGGGTTGGATCTCAGTCCATCCCGGCACTCTTGGTCCTGCAGCACGTCCCTACTGGCCCCCCAGTGCCACCATTCTCATTTCTCTCCCCTCCCCAGTTCCGTAACTGCATGATCACCACAATCTGCTGCGGCAAGAACCCCTTTGGGGATGAAGACACCTCCTCCACCGCATCCCAGAGCAAGACCGAGGTCTCCTCCGTGTCCTCCAGCCAAGTATCACCCGCATAGACCATGGACACTTTGAACCGGGGTGACCTGCCGAGCTCGGGGACCCAGACAGACGCCCCACAGCCGCTCCCTCGCGCCCCGGCCCCCTCCCCTGCAGGAGAATTTAGCTGTGCCCGTCCTGCCGTAGCGTCCCCCTGCGCAGACCCCACCCCACACATCCACGGGGACCCCCAGGTGGCACTCTGAGCTCTGCCGCTCTGAGCCCGGGGAGCCCAGGGCCCTGCCCCAGCTGCCAGGAGCACGTCACCTCTGGGGGCACTGTCCCTACCTGTCCCCAGCGGGGACCCCCAAACCTTTTCCTGCCTGAGCCCCTCTCCCTGCCAGCATCGCCCTTCCCTGGGCTCCAGGGGGTGTCACAGGAGCATCCAGCCCTCTTTTGCAAAAATCAGAATATTCTGGCAAAGCCCCAGAGCAGGACCCTGTGGCCGGGGTGGCCCCACCTGCCCTCACCAGGACACGAGCCCGGGGCTCTCCGGAGCCGCGCTCTCGCCGGGATTCCCAGCAGGAATCGATTCCCGCAGTCTCAATAAATCAATATAACAAACGGAGCCACGAGCGGGCTCTGCTTCCAGCCCGACTCCCTCTATCCCCAAGACAACACTGTAGATATATTTTTTTGTCTTGGAACCTGTAAATATTTGCTCACGTCCTTTGAAGTCTCTATCCCTCTCAGCCCTTTCCTTTCTCCTCCTCTTCCCGACTCCGAGGCAGGGAAATCCTCTTCCACCTCTGCTCCGGCTGGACAGGCACGGCCAACCTCGGAGGGTGGGGCCGGGACCGGAGCGCTTTCCTGTACATATTTTATAAATAAATAATCCCGTGTCACCACAAGGACATCTGCAGTCCAGGAGTAGGGATTAAAAAAGAAAATATAAGAAATAAACAGAAGCAGCGCAGAGAAAAACAGAGATGCTCAGTCCTTGTCCTTTCTCTTGGGCTGTGGGGACAAGATGCTGGCGGAACACGGTGCTGCTCTTGGAGACACAAGCCTGGAGCTGTCCCAAGAGCCGTGGGAAGGGGGATCTGTGGGTGACATCGTCCCCACAAGGTGACAGCCCTGTTAGCTGCAGCACCAGAGGTGTTTAGAGGCACAAAGAGACGGGCAGGGCGCAGCCCTCGCTGCCCAGACGCTGGTTTCTATGCCTTAATATTTAGGATTCCCCCGTGTAGCCTTAAATAAAGCTTCAGCTGAGAGCTGCTTGCAGAGTTCAAGTTCCCCTTCCTGCAGGGCCCATCGTGATGGAATTGGCAGAGTCAGGGAAAAATTGTCCCCTGTGTCAGGGAATTCGCTCCGGGGCTGCTGGAGAGCGATCCCGGTGCCATCGCTGCCAGAACCTCGCAGCCCCCGCTGAGGATGATGATGGAACTCCTTCTCCTTGACCAAATCCCTAAAAAACCCCAAAATATCCAAGCTCAGAACTGATTTCTTCAAACCATGGGGGCAGGGGAGGAGCAGCCACCAGACAACCAAAAACCCAAACCTCACCCAGCCCAACAGACCCAGCCCTTGCATGGCAGAAAGCATCTCATTCAAGGGTTCCTCTTGAAAAACCACCCGGGGGTTGTTTCTTCCCACTTTTCCATGGATATATCCGGGCACTGCATTTCCAACCAGCAGGGACCATCTGGGCATCACCCCCCCAGCACAGGCACCACCACCTGCCCCAGCACCCCTGGCCTGGCCCCGCTGCCATCGAAGTTCAGATGCAAACTGAGGAAAGCAGCCAGACTTATCCAGGGAATGGAGACAGCTGGAATCTGGGGCCCAAAGGGCATTTCAGTGCCTGACTCCCACCCCTCTGCAGCTGGGATCGTTCCCCCTCATCCCAGCGCTGCCGTCAGCTGGCTTGGGAAAGCTGCAGTAATTGGCTCAATTCATTTTAAATCAGTTCTCGTTTGTGCAAGCAGCACTTGGGGAAAAGCAGCTTGGAGTTAATGACATCCTGATTTGGAGCACCCGCAGGGATGAGGAGGGGAATCTCAGTGAGGAGCTGCTCTTGGTGTTTGCCCCTCAGCCCTGGGCACAGAGAGAACACCCAAAAAAGGGGCAAACCAGGGTCCCGGCCTGGTGCTGTTCCCCACGATCCTCATCCTGCCCAGGGCTGGTCCCTCCAGGCTGGAATGGCTCTGCCTGGATTCCTCCCAGGACGTTTTTATCCCATCAGTGCAGAAGGAGCAGCTCCGTGCCAGGGGGTCTGGCTCTGCCCATTTGTCTCTGCCAAAGGAAAAACATCTCCTTGTCCAGCCACTCCGGCAGCTCTGGGAACAAGATTAAAACGCTCCAACACTCCCCCTTCCCTCTGTGCCATCACACACGGGGCTGGGGGGGGCCACATCCCTCTCTGGGGTGCCCAGACCCTGATTCCAGAGGGAAAAGCTGCTCCTTGAGGGAAAAACTGCTGGATTAGAGCTTGGGAGAGGCCAGGATTTCCCCTGACAGCGCCAGGGGGACCTTGCACAGCCCCAGCAGCCCAGGGAGACCCAGGCAGTGCTCGCCTCCCACCCAGCAGGGTGCACGAGCCCCCACGTCTGTGCCACATCCCCAGCCCGAATCCATCACGGCCGCCCGTGTCACGTTAGCAGCAGTAAAAGGATTCAAACAGCAATTCCTTACTTTTATGAACAAATGGCCCTGGCTGGATGATTCAGGCAGCATTCAATTCCCAGCCAGAAAGTGTCAGCAGAATCCCGGCCTCTCGCACGTAGGTGGGGAACTGCAAATGAAAGGAGGGAATTATTAGCACTTAATGCTCGGTGGGTTTGCACTCCCCAGTGCTCCTCTCTGGGAGATGCCAAACGCTCCGGGGCCCCAGCAGCTGGGGGGGCCCTGCCAAGGGGGGCTGCAGGGATTGGGGTGAAGGCATTGGGCACTGGGATTGTCCTCATCCCACTGCCAGGGCCCTGCTCCAGCNCCCTCCCCCCCCGCCCAGGCCCCTTTCCCGCCCCAGCCCCTCCTGACCCCCTTTCTCCTCCAGCCTGTCCTTCCCAGAACCCTTTTACCTTCAGCCCATCCCCTCCTGAACCCCTTTCTCCTCCAGCCTGTCCTTCCCAGAACCCTTTTACCTTCAGCCTATCCCCTCCCAAGCCCCTTTTCTCCTCCAGACTTCCATCCAGAGCCCCTTTTCTCCTCCAGACTGTCCTTTCCAGAATCCTTTTACCTCCATTCCATCCCCTGCAGAGCCCCTTTCCTCCTCCAGCCCATCCCCTCCAGAGCTCTTTTCTCCTCCATCCCATCCAGAGCCCCTTTTCTCCTCCATCCCATCCAGAGCCCCTTTTCTGCTCCAGCCTCTCCCCTCCTGAGCCCCTTTTCTCCTCCCCACACCCCGTCTCCCATCTCCCCCTCCCCATCCATCCCCTCCCCACCCTCCCACTCTCAGCTCGCTGCCAACACCACAGGAGCCTCAAGGACCCGAACCCCTTGGTGGGACAATCCCCCCAGCTCCAGCGGGATCCAGGGAGGCTCCCCCATGCACCTGGGGCTGCTCCTGGCCGTGGAGAAGCGCGCTCCAGCCTCCTCCAGGCTCCCCGTTTCTCCTTCACCCAGGCTGCCCGTATTTTTCTTGTTCATCAGACTGACAAATGGGCAGAAAACAGACTCCTGGCGATTTCCTGCACAGGCTGCCCACTCCTCCTCTCCCCTCGGCGATGACTGCAAGCTGAAAAAGCAGGAATAGCATATAAATTTCCTCCCTGCTTTAATAAATACCTCTATTACCTTGTGCTTTCCCCCAGCTCACTGTGCAGCTCCTGCTGCCCGCCAGGCAGACGTGATAAACCAAAACTCGCATTCCTGCGGGGAAGCAGCAGCAGGGCTCAGGCAGGCTGGCAGCAGCAACGGAGGGGGGGACCTCCCACCTCGGGGGTCTGGCTGCAGCTTCACATCATCCCACGGGGAGATAAATTCATTCATTTCTTACTGGAGGGGAGCTGGAGTTTGTCTGGCCCCTTTTCGGACACCCTGTCCTGGTCCCGGGGGAAGGAGGGGTCCCACTATGCCCAGGGGCTTGTCCCAGACAGCTCTGTGCCCCTCAGGGGGAGCCTGGGGTTTCCTGGAGGAAGGGAATAAGGACAAACCCAGCTAAAATCTCAGCCAGAGGGTGCAGGGGGAGCAGAAGGGCTTGGCGGTGGAGGGAAAGCTGTGACAGCGATGGTCTGTGCTGTCGGCAGAGCCCCGTGCTGGATTTCTCCTCCCTGGGCCTCCTTCTGACCCCAATCCCTTCCTGGGGCTCTCAGGACACCCAGGACAGGACGTGTCACTGTCCCTTGGCCAGCAGAGCCCTGGGCAGCGCAGGAGCAGCCCGAGCATCCCAGCGGGATCCCTCGCTCCATCCCCACCCCATCTGAGGGACCCCAGCTAAAAACCACCGGCCTTTCACACCTCCAGCGCTGCCAGGAGCCCCTGGGGACACTGCTGTCCCCTCTGCCACCCCCAGCACAGCCTGACCCGGCCCTGCCAAGCGGGCAGCGCCACTGTCCCCATCCCCCGGGCACCGAGCTGCAGCCACGGCTCCTCCTCCCCCAGGGCTGGATTGATGGCGGTGCTTTGCGAAGCCGGGGGAAAAAAACACCTTCAAAAGGAGCATTAGGAGGTGGCAGCCACCCAATTTCCCCCTCAGCCAGCAATTGCTGTGTCTCATCCGCTTCCTGGAGTCTATTTAACTTCTAAATTTAACAGGCTCCTGAACAAGTGGCAGCAGCAAGTGGCATCGCCCGGCTGCCACCCTGCGAGTGGCATTTGGGGGCCCAGCCCGGGAATGGGAAATTTCTCCAGCGTCTCTTTGATTTATGGCTCTCGTTAATTCTCCAGGAGCGGCCCCCGAGCTGCCCCGAGCGCACCGAACCTCCGAGGGATAAATAATTTACCAGATGGTTAAATATTCTTTAAGGTCTGGAGAACATCGGCGGGAGCAGGGATTTCGGGAGAGGGGAGGGACACAAAACTACAAATGGAGCACAAAAAGCGGGAGGGGATGGCCTGGAGCCGGGAACGGAAGGACTGCGACATCCCAGGACGGGAAGGACCGGGACATCCCAGGACGGGAAGGACCGGGACATCCCAGGAAAGGAAGGACTGAGACATCCCAGGACGGGAAGGACCAGGATATCCCTGAAAGGGAAGGAGCAGGACATCCCAGGAAAGGAAGGACTGAGACATCCCAGGACGGGAAGGACCAGGATATCCCTGAAAGGGAAGGAGCAGGGCATCCCAGGACAGGAAGGAGCAGGACATCCCAGGACAGGAAGGAGCAGGACATCCCAGTGCTGCTGCAGCAGGATCAGCACAGCCGGGAGCGGGATTAGACAGGGCTTTTGGGGGAATATCCCATCCAGATGTGCCCTGCCAGCTGTGCAATGCAGATGTGCGGTCCTGCCCTGCCCCTCCAGAGGAAAGGATGAGCTGAGGAGCAGGGAGGGAAGGGAGGAAGGTGCCAGCAGGGAGGTGGCCTGGCCGTGCAGGGCTCGAGCAGAGCCACAGCTGGTGTCGGGGGACGCCCCAAGCAGGCACTGCCTGGTGCTCCCGGGCGCCGAGCTGGAGGGACACAAGGTTTTGGCAGCAGAGCCTTGGTGAAATGTGGTGCCAAGGGAACGTTTCCACCTCTTTCCTCCTCCTCCTCCTCCTCCCCAGGGATCAGGGCGATTCCCAGCCAGGAACCCCTGGGCTGATGCTGGAGGGAGATCACGGAGCAAAACCAGCGCTGGCCGAAGCAGAGGCTGGAGAGGAGAACCCAAGTGCTCCTGCTGCGAGCTCCCAGCACATTTCAGCCTCGGCTCGGGATGTTTTGGGGCTCCCCAAAGCAGCGGGGCAGCCCCGAGCCCCCCGGCCCCGCGGCTGCCGGCGGAGGTAGATGGCAGCAGAGCCTTGCGGCAGCCGGGATGCGACAGCCCCGGTCCCGGTCGCTGCTCCGCCGCCACCCAGCGCTCCCGGCCACCCCCCGAGCAGGGATTTATAGAGCCGGCTTTACCCACAGCTCCTTGTCCCCGCCTTTCTCTCCTGCAGCACAGCCCGGAGCTCAGGACTGAGCTGGATTTCTCCACGGTTGGGATGTGTCGGGGGTAGCTGAAACCCCCTCTGTGCCCGGTGCTTGGCTCTGTCCTGCCTCTCCTCCCTTCCTGCATCCCTGGACAGCCCCACAGCAGCCAAGCTGTCACCCTGAGCTCAGCTTTGGGGGCTCAGTTTGGTTCCCTGTGCGGGTCCTTTCCGGGAACACACGGAATTCTGCCACAACCCTTCCTGCTCGTCCCCCCTCCCTCACAATTCCAAGCCCGATCTCAGCCCTTCCCGGTATTTCCCAGGCGGCTGGTGAGGCTCAGCACGTGGGTAACAGATTAAGCAATGCTTTCGGGAACACTTTTCCCCCAAAATCCCTGCCAGAAGAGCCCCACGGGATCCCTGCTCCCTCAGGGATTATGAGCAGGTCCCTTCCGTGCTCCGTCCCCACTCGGTCCCTGCCCCAGAGATTCATCTCAGCTGCCCCTGGTAAATAGATAATGAACAATTCACTGCTGGCTTTATGAAGTATTCATTGCCCTCGAGTTTCCCGGGGTAATTAAGCGTCCTGCGAGCCCCTGTGACCCCGCCCGGCCACAATCCCCGCCCTTCATTCATCCTCCCCACTCCACTCCCATTAATTCCAGAGGAGCAAACGCCCGAAGAAAACTTTCCCCTCCCTGGGACCCCCCGTCCCCCAGGAGATTCGGGCGTTGCCTCCCCAGGAATGCATTTCCAGGACGGGCCTGGTACAGGGCAGGACAAGCCACATTCCCGAGGACAACGAGGGATTCTTGGCAACTGCCTCAAGAGAAACAGTTTCCCCGGAGCTCTGGGCAGCCCCACCCCGAAATCCCGGGGCACCCTCGCCGCCAGCACAGAGCCGTGCAGGGGGCTCCAGCCGAGAGCCAAGGCTTTCTGCTTTCCTTACACAAATAATTCCGATTTTTACCCCTTCTCCCCACCCAGCAGCAACCCCCCCACACACACTGAGTCACCCTCTGCAGCTGCCCAGCTCATCCATGCCCACCTCGGGCTGGCATCACCCCTCGGGACCCTCCCACCCCACATCCCTTGGCACAGGCAGAGCTGCTGTGGAGCTGAGCCCGCTGTTGAGCTCTGCCCCACTTCGGGCAGCCCCCCAGAGGCACAAAGCCCCCGGGGCAGCCCCCATGGGCGGCCCCAGCACGCGGTGACACGGCCGGGGACAAGCCCAGGCGGGAGCCGGAGCTTTGATGGGGGTGTAAAAACTCCCCGCAGCCTCCGGTGCTGGGCCAGCCCCTCTGCCTTCAGTAATTCACAGCAACAAACCCAGCGGCGCAGGGCCCAGCGAATCCGGCCGGGACGGGGGGTGGCAGCTCCGGGCACGGCTCTGGGAACGCCCACCCAGCCAAACCCAGCACCGGGGGCTCTGCACGGCTCCTGCCGGCCCCAAAGGAGCAGCTCCGCAGCCCCGCAGTCCCCACGCACCTCCCGCGGCCCCGGGTGTCCCCTCCCTGCTGCTCATCCCTCCCTCATCCCATCTCAGCCCTTTCCACCCCTGTTTCCCCCAGCTGGGCATCCTTCCCTGGCTGCTTCTCTTCCTTCCTCCCTTCCTGGCACCTCATCACCATCTTTTCCTTGGTTTTTGGAGGCAAGCGCGGCTGCCAGGCTTGGGTCACCCCTGCTGCTAAAGGTTTGCATTCCCGGGATCAGTCCTTGCCCTTTCCCGTCTCTGCCGGTGCCTCCCCGGCGCAGCCGTGACCCGGCTGGTTCCTGCTCACCTCTCGTTCCTCCTCGCCTCGTGTGGTGCCTGATTGAATCCCTGCCCTGGTCCCACCAGCTCTGCCTTGCAAAGCCTGGGCTGCAATCCCGGTTTTCCATGGGGGCCATCCTGGTGATCCCAAAGCTGGATTCTCACCCAGGAGGGGGTAGACGATGACACCCCAAACACAGGGACAAGGCACGTGCTGGTGGCTCCTCCAAAGGGGCTGAGTTGTGGCCTGACACAGGCGATGGTGACAGGAATGGATATCCCCGAGCTGGAAAACCAACGGGGTTTTATCCGGAAGCACCGGAGCAGCTCCAGGGATGGGATCCGGTGCGTCAGGAGGAACAGCGGCCGCAGCTCAGCCCTCTCCATCAGCACAGGAGAGGGGCTGTCCCCAGGGAGCCACTTCCAGCACAGCAAATATCCCCAACAGGGGCAGCACGTGGGCGACATCCAGAGCCGGGGATGCCGGCCCCGGGCTGGGCTGTGATTCCCCTCCCGACTCCGGGCACACTTGTCCTGGCTGCTGGAACCGAGCTGAGGAATAAATGCAATAAAACTGCTACATGGCATAGGAACAGCGCTGCCCAGGCAGTGTCAGGCAGGAGGCACGAGCTGCACATCCCAGCAGGAATGTGGGATGGAGCTCCGGCACCCGAGCCAGGACAGCTCCTGCAGCCTCTTGGACACCCGTCCCGAGTGGGTCTGGGGCCAGCCGGGGTTCCCAGGTGTCCCATCCCATGGCCTCGTGTCCTGCCGGTGCCACAACCCTGCTGGAGCTGAGCCAGGAGAGCCTCCAGATGCTGGAATTCGCTCCAGCTCGGGACACACCGTTCCCATGGGATGGTACCAATGCTCGGCTCCAGCGCTGGCAATGCCACCCCTCATCATTTCCAAGAAGTCAGGAGGGCTGTGGGGATGAAGCGACACAAGTAACAGGTTTGTAATCTCCACATCCCATTCCCAACAGCACGGCGGCTCTAACTGGGATCTCAGGAAGGAAGAGCTCGGCTCAGGTGTCCCCACCCTTTTTCCTCTCCTTCGTTCATCTTCACTCGTTGTCCCAATCCCCCGCTCCCCACAGGGATGGATGCTGGGGGTGAAGCAGCGAGAGGAGCTGGAGCTGGGATGGATCCCTGCTGTCCAGCCTCAAAAAGGAGGCAGGGAAGAGGATCAAATGACGGGCCCTGAAACGCACGGGAAGGAGCTGGGACTGCAGCCAGGACGGACCCCGGACCCACCGGAGCGGGAGCCTCGTGCCCAGGGATTGAGCCCCTCCCTCTGCCCTCGCTGGGGGCTGTGGTGAGGAGGGGCTGGCACGTGGATTTAGGGTTAATTAGAGCCTGTTACAATTCCGAGCGTTTATTTGGATCTGTACCCGAGTGTCAGAGAGAAGAGAGACCCTTGGGGCCGAGCTGGGACAACAATCCCGAGCTTTACCGAGTCCTGACTGTTTAAAGGAACAAAACAAAAGGGGTTTTTTCCCTAATTCCCATCCCGAGAACCTGCAGCGAAGCGATGGAAGGGTCTCATTCTGCCCCTGCCCTGAGTTCTGGGGAGTCCTGAGGCTCCTGAAGCCGGGGGATCCCATGCAGGGGCAGCTCCCAGCATCGGGCAGTGGGGGCTGGATGGATCCATGCCATGGGCACAGGAAGGGACCAAGGGGCGGCCACTGGCACACGGCCAGAGCCAGGACTGTGATGCTCTATTTTTTTTTTTTTTAGGGCAGCCGCCTCCTCCTTTTCCTCCTTTTCTTCGCTCTCCTCCTCCCTCTCCGGGCTGCAGCGCCGGGGCTGCTGCCTCCCGCCTGCGGTGCAGATGGCCCAGCATATGGGCAGCCTCCCCTCGTGCTCGCACCTTGTAAGCAGATTCTGTCAGGTTTAGAGAGGAAAAGCTTAATTAAGCAGTTGTGTGTGTACAATTATGTCCTTAATTATCTCCGCGTTTCACTTCTTTGTTGCTCCCCGTCCGCGAGAAGTTTGGTAACAACCACAGACGACCGTGCCCTGCAGCAGGAGCTCCTCCTGCCCTGGTTTCTCTTTTCTCTCTGCCCCTGCCTCATTTCAGGGTTTTTCTGGCTGAAGGGAGCTGCAGGACGAGCCCCCCTGGCCGGAGAGCCGGGGCTGGGATTCATCGCCCCCAGCTCGGTTCCCAAACCAGAGCAGGTTTCCAGCAGCACTGCCCACACGAAGTGCAGGGGGTTTTTTAGCTGCTCGAAAGCTGCTTTAGCCCACTTTTATCATTTCACAGATTTCTGCTCCAGCAACCCCAACGCCCCAGCCCTGCCCCAACACCCTCGGGAATAAACAGACGCCGTGGGAGCATCATCAGGGTGATGCTTAATTGCTCCCACACCCCGGGAATGCCACCCAAGGGCCCCACGCTTAATTAATTCCTGTAGTTGCTCAATTTCCCCCAATTTCCCATCTTGAGCAGCCAGCCTGGTACATCTCCAGGGACACCCCGGGGTGCCCTGGCCCCTCCTCACTCTCGTTCAGGGTCTGGAGCCACCTGCAGAGACGAGGGACGGGAGGTGGCACAAACAAACCGGGTAATTTGTGGTGGTGCTTTTATTTTATGCTCAGAGCACTAAACAGCCATAAACATCCCGAGCTGGATGGTGGAGCTGGGGGTGGTTTTGTTGCTTGCAAGTCCTTGAAATTTTGCCATGAAGCTTTTATTAAAAATAACCCCGAACTCTCGTTTCTCTAATTGAGGGTATTTCGAACCCCACACGCCTGCATTTGTACCCAGCTATGTTTATATCACCACCAGTTAATTTTTATTTACCTTCTACTGAAACTCGTCTCCCTCCTTAATTCCCAGGCCCGTATTTGCTTTCAAATCAACTGGACCCGACAATCAGCCGCATTTTTAAGGTGCCATTAAATCCTCAGCTCTGCTCTCACAGCTTCCGAACCAGCCGGCTCCAAGCGCAGCAGTGACCTCCCCCTCCTCCTCTTCCAGGCATCCCAGCAGGGAAAATGCATCTCCATCCAGCTGAGAGGTGTCAAGTGCCGGGAATGAGCCCGGGGAGAGCAGCGGGGATGATGTGGGGCTGCAAAGTGAGGGGTCGGAGGAGATCGGAGGGGAACAGGAGAGGAACAATCGGTCCCCTGAGGGCACTGAGAGGGGTAACGGGGTCAGGGATGGAGGGATTTAGGATGACTGGAAAGGGAGGCTCTGTGGAGGGTGCAGCAGTGGAGGGGGGCAGGCAGGGGAGCTTCAGGAGCAGGCAGAGCTCAGCCTCATCCATCCCTCACCCCTCCCACCCCTGCTCTCTCCCATTCCCAGGAATTCCCTTCGTGTCCAGGTCCAGACGTGCAAACGGGGTTGGGGAGTTGACCAACCCGCTCCCCACCCGCCTGGGGGGAAGCAGGAGGGGCTGGGGACTGCCTGGTGTTCCTTATTCCCGAGTTTCCACCAAAATCTGCCAGTTTGGAAGGGCAGCAGGGAGCTCCCTCCGCTCCGGCGGTGTGTCCGTCTGTCCGTCCGTCCGTCTGTTCCTGAGCTGGCCCCGGGCCAGAGCACAAAGTCTCCGAATGGGGCTGGGGCAGCTCCTCCCCCCCAATTCCCCGCTCCGCTCCCCAGTTCCCTTCTTCGCCCCCAAACTCTATGCCCCGCTCCCCAACTCCCTTCTCTGCCCCCCAAGTCCCTTCTCCGCCCCCAATTCCCTGTCCCGCCCCCCAATTTCCCGGCCCGCTCCCCAATTCCCTGCCCCGCAGGGAGGACCCGGCGTGCGGGACGCCCCGAGCCGGGAGCCCCGGGGAGCAGAGCCTTGATGTGGGCGCGGGGAAGCTGAGGACAGAAGCGGGTCGCGGGCGGTAATTAAACACCCGCAGAGGAGGGCTCTGCTGCCGGAGCAGCCTCTCATCCATCCCTCTGCCACAGCGCGGCTTCTCCAGCGGTGCGGGGAGGCACCAGAGCCTGGAGGCTTTGGAGATGTCTCCCCCCAGCCTGGCGCTGCGTTTGGGGTGCAGCGCGGAGAGGACCCGGCAGCATCAGCATCGGGACCAACACAGCCAAGTCCCCGCTGCTTCTATCCAGCCCCAACATCCCCATCGAGGCAGTTTGGGATGCGGGACAGGGCTGGAGCACGGGGCAGGGAAATCCCCTGCACCCCAAACCCACATCCGCGAGGATGCCGAGGGGGCAGATTCGGGGGGACCGGGGCTCACCCGGCCCCGCTGTCTCTCGGTTATTCCCCCTTCCCGTGCTGTCCAGCAGGAATTTCAGCCTGCAGGAGTTACACCCTGCGAGAATTACACCAGGCAGCGCCGGCAGCCCAAAGCAAACTCAATATTTTAAAGTCTTTCCCAGCCTAACCATCCCCAGCGCTATTAATAACACTTGTAAGGAGTTGTTCTTGAATAGATATGATTTTTATCTTGACAGCGTCTCCCTAAATCATTTTTATCCCCACCAAGTTTGCGAGGAGCAGATTTTCTGAGGGCCATTTATCTCGGCAAGTATCCCCCACCCGTTTATCGCTCACTCCCTCGTTAGTTACGGACGGGGCTGTTCCCCACCCTCAGCCGCGGCTCCCAAACCCCTCCGTCCCCTCCCTCCCTCCCTCCCTCCATCCCCCCTCCACGTGTGTTCTGCTGGCGGCAGCAAAACGAAATCAAATCCTCGAATCTCTGCGGCTGAGCCGCTGTCGGGAGGTGGGGAGGGGGTGCGAGCTCGCTGCCAAACATCCTCCTGTCCTCCCTCCCCCCGCTTCTTCAGCGGGAATCCCGGTCCGTAAAAAGGCACAGAATTCCCCTGAATTCTCAGTTTTTCCCGGCAGAAAAGCGGCCGCAGCCCCCTCGCTGCAGCAGATGGACAAAGGCGCAGGAAGAGCTGGAGGCAGGGAAAGCAGAGGGGGACACTCCGGCTGTCACATCCGTCACTCGCTCGGGAATGGAGACTTTCTCAAGAGGAGAACTGCGGGGAAGGGAGCAGATTCTCTGACAGAGCTTAGGAAACACCGATCCTGCTGGCAGATGGCCCAGGCTGCTCCCCCCGGGGGGGTGGACTCGCTCTGGGAGTGCTGAACTCACCCCGGGGACGCTGAACTCACCCCAAATGTGCTGAACTCACCCAAAAGATGCTGAAATCACCCTGGGGATGCTGAACTCACCCCAAACGTGCTGAACTCACACCAAATATGCTGAAATCACTCTGGGGATGCTGAACTCACCCCAAACTTGCTGAACTCACCCTGGAAATGCCGAACTCACCCCGTGCTCGGGCTGGCACAGGGACCCCTAAGGTGGGTGGAGGTGCCCGTTGGGGCAGGGTTTGGGCTGCAGGAGGAGCCAGGACAGCACCGGGACCCTCGTGGGTGTTAATGCCTGAGGGCAGAGCAGCCTCTGACCTGGAGGGTCCCATCCAGCCCCTTCCCCTGCCCTCCGGCCGTGCCGAACTGGGGAGAGGCAGAGCAGAAGGTGGAGCAGCGAAAGCAACACAAAACAGACTCGGAGCGGGAGGGGAGGAGGGAGGAAGGAGCAGCTGAGAGCCGGGAGTAATGAAATACTCCGAAACTCGATTAAGAAATGACAGGCAGGGCTGGCGGAGCGGCGGCTGGGCGCGCGGTCCCGCCGCAGCTGGGCCCGGAGCAGGCTGCTCCCGTGGGATCGGGGGGGTTTTATGGGACGTGGCACTTCGCCATCCCGCCGTGCAAATCAACCTGCGCACGCCTGCAGCCGAGCCGCCCCGCTCCTGTCGTTCCCAAAGGCTTCCCGAGCCCTCGTAAAGGAGCGCCTGTTACCCGGCCCCGCCGAACGGCTCTGCTGGGGAACGCCGGAGCTGCTTCCCTGCTTTAGAGGTTCTGCAGGAGCGGAGGAGGGGAGCCAGGAGAGCCCCAGGGCCTGGAGGCAGCAGGGCGTGGTCCCCACGAGGATTTGGGGGCTGAAGTGAAGCCCTCGCCTGGCTCCGTGGGACAGAGACCGCCTTACACAGCCGGAGCTGGAGCCTCGGGAAGCCGTTCCCAGCCGGCTGCTGGGCTTGGAAAGGCTGGAAATTTCCAGGTGTGACCAAGCCCGGCCTCCAGCCAGCCCGAGGGGGCAGCGCTGACCTTTGCGGCTCAGCTGGAGCCACAGAATGAGACTCGTTCCCTCTTCCTCCCCGACGGGGGTTTTGGTGGAAGATGGGAGAGCCCTGAGCATCCACATGGCCAGGCAGGGGTCACCGGGCATTCCTGGGGCCGGGAGCGTTCGGGGTGATGCAGCTGCGGGGACAGGCTCCATCTCATCCCGCTCCTCCTGCCAAAAACCCTCTCCCGGGAGTGCCACCAAGAGCCAGGGGCCTGGCTGCAAGTGCCACGCAGACAGAGCTGCTGGAGAGCTCCCGTGGCTGTCGCTGTGCCGAGGACATCGGTGCTGGTGGAGTCCCCATGGCTTCACAGGATGGAGCCTTGGAATCCCCCGTAAGGAGCCACCCACACTGGGATGGCTGCAGAGCCGTGCCAGGAGCTGGCAGGAGTCTCTGTGCCACAGCCACGTCCCTTAGGAAGGGCCAGAACCCTCAGGAGGGGGAATTCAGTGATCTGAACTCGGTGGTCTGGAGGAGCAGAGAGACGAGCAGGGCTCTGCCTGCACACCCCAGAGCAGCCAGCGGGTGCTCTGCGCATGGAACAACGGGAATGGCTCTGGCTGGAGGAAGTTTTTGCTCCCCAGGTGTGGGCAGGAGGCCCCTCCCGGCTGTCAGCAGCGCTGCGGTGCCTGGCAGTGGGTAATTAAACCTTTTATTCGGTGCCTGGAGGCGCGAAGGCATCAAGGGCTCTTATCAAAGCAGGAACCCAGCGGGGCCGGCTCTGCGCGGAGGGGAGGGAGAGATGCCAAAGCTGCCTGGAAGAAAGTTTGGGCTTCATCCTCCTCTCCCAACTCTTTGAATGCACCTTGTGAACAGCTAACCCACATTCAGCCGTGTCTCTGCAGCTGGGCAGAGCCAAACCCTCCTGACAGCCGGGGCAGCCCCAGCGGCTCCACCCCGGCACCGCTCCTCACCCTCAGCCCTGCCCTGGCTCAGGATCCGGGGCCAAACATCCCATGGGTCTACGTGATAGAGGGAATTTCCCTCCCTCACCCCAAACACGGCCCTCTGCACCAGATGTGGCCCAGGGGCTCCTTCCACCGGCTCTGCTGTGACATCTGGGGACACCCAGAGTGAAGGGACAGTAGCGGCTGCTCACAGCGGGCAGGAGGGGCTGTGCCTGGGGATGGGGGGACAAAAACCACCCCGAAAGTGCTGGCAGAGGTGCTGGCTGCAGCCCTGTCACACACACAGCTCAGTGCACGGAGAGGGGACAGGTCCCAGCCCTGCCCCAGCCCCCCATGGGCATTGGGGACCCTCCCTGTCCCCCCCCCGGAGCTGCTGCCAGGCCAGGGCTCTGGCCCCCTCGTGTTTTGGGGAGCAGGAGCAGCACGGAGGGGATGTGACGAGAGCTCCAAGGCGGAGTGAATTTTCAAGCTCTCGGATACAAGGAAGAATCATAACGTCGTTTATCATCTTTAAAGATACGCAGAGCTGGCGAGAGAATGAATTCTTCTTCATAACCCAGTTCCCAGGATATTTTTACTGTGCATCATAAATTATAATACCTTTTTATTTTTGCTTTATGGCCTGTCCCCCGCCAATTCTGGTGATCTACATCCTCATCCCCCCAGTGCTTTAGGAACAATCCCTGCCCGTCTCTCTCCTCCTCCCATCAGCTCCCCAATCTCTCTCCTTCTGCCAGCATCTCCTTTTCCCCTTGTCCACCCACGGAGCCGGGGCTGGGGAGCTGTGGGATCACCAGGAGTGGACAGCGGCACCTCTGAGCTGCTGCAGGTGCAGCCACGGCCACGGCTCTGACCCACGGCCCTGGCAGCAGCAGGGAGGGCACCGCCAGGTCCTGGCAGTGCTGAACCAGCCCAGCAGCTCTCTCAGACGTCCTCGGGTGGCTGAGGCAGCCCTGAACACCCCCTGCCCCATCACAGCTGGGGACAGCCCCGCTCCAGGTGTTCCAAGATGGGGACAGCTCTGAGCTTAGCCTGGCCCTGCCCCGATGCAGCCCTGGCTGGGGATGGGTTTGGGGTCCTGGTTGGTTTCTCCACCAGCACAGCTCAGATGTGTGCCAGGGAGGGGATTTTGGCTCCATTTACACTCGAAATTCCAAAGGGAGCAGCCCAGTGCAGGTCAATTGACACCAAAGGATGCAGCCCCGCCTGAGGCAGCTCCAGACACCCCAAACCCTGGGGATGACCCTCCGATGCCCACGGGTTTTATCCCTACAGGAGCCCAGGGAGATCCCACTGCCCGGCTCGGCATTCCCGTGTCCGTGGCATGGGATCCTCCATTCCCAGCAGGACCAGCCCGGCTGGAAGGGGCTCAGGGTGGTTCCCACAGCTCCTTTCTTTGCAAAACCTCCTCCCTTTCAGGAAAAATCTGTTTACAAACCTCGCTGGGTGGGGAACCCCCCCGTGAGAGTAGAGGGGACAGTGGCCAGGACTCCTTCGGCGGCCTCACACCCCTCCCGCAGCTCCCGCGGGGGGAATCCAGCCCCAGAGCGGAGCCGGGGAGGAGAGGTTAGTGTTTATCCCTGCGAAATATGGAGATTTGCCGCGATGAGGCTGACTAAGAACATTACATTCGCCACGCTAAGCCGGAGAGCCTCGGGGCTTTGCGCGGGGCTCAGGCGCTCGGCTCCCGTCAGGGAGAGGCTTTCGGCATGTCGGGATTTACAGGAAAACAGGCGTCCCCGTGGGAAGAGCCAGCACGGCTGGCGGCGCTGACAGCACCGCGTTTCCCCGCGCTGGGCCGTGTCCCAGGGCTGGGACCGCGCTCCCCGGGCCCAGACGGGATTTTTAGGGCTAACAGAAAATCCTAACCGCAGTCATTCCCATTTCCCAGCGTTTTCGCAGCAATCTGCGGGCTGTGCTCAGCGCCTGGGTGTGGGGTGGGTCTCCTGCACAGACCCACGTGGATAAACAAACCTCCTGTGCCCCCCAAATCCGGCACGGGGGTGGGCAGGGAGGAGGGGGAGCCGCTGGATGAGCGGGAGCCGCTGGATGCGCGGCCGCGCTCGGAGCTGCGCTCGGCTGCCGCTCCCTCCCCGCCGCATCTGGGGCTTCTCTGGGAAAAATGAGAGCAGGGGAGCAGGTTAACAGCCGGGAAAATGATTGCCAACAACACGGCCAGGGGCTTGTTCCGTCCCGTTTTATTGGAGCCTGAGTGATTACTCGCAGGTAGTTAAAAGGCAGGGCCGTGTGTTACTGCCGGGATGCTCAGCAGGGACGGGAGGCTCATTAACGAGCAGCTCCGCCGGCTGCCGGAGCATTCCCAGGAGCATTCCCGGGGCCGTGCTGGAAGCTGGAGCAGAGCAGGATTCAGGGAGCGTGTGGAGGCAGCGGCACGGGGGGATGGAGGGGGCTGGGAATGGACATTGTGCTCCACCAGCGCCGGGGCGGAGGCGCCCGGGGCAGGGAAGGGACACGGGGATGGGCAGGGAAGGGACACGGGGATGGACTGGGGGACAGGTCAGGACAAATGGACACCCAAAACCTGGGAAAAGGAGGATGGAAGAGTGGTGGTGGCTTTGGTGGGGTGAAAATTACACCCCAGCCTTGTTCAGCCCTGGCACATCAGCGTCCGGGGCTGGCTCTGAGCACAGCCGGGTCTGGGGTCCCAAACTGAGACGGGACGCAGGGAGGGGCCAGAAAACAGCTCTGAGCATGCCCCAGGGCATTTCCAAGCTAATGCGGGCAGAGCGAGGCCCGGGGACAAGGGGACACAGCGGCCCCGGGGCAGCCACGAGCTGTGAGCCCTGCGAGGAGAGCGGGCCGGCCGAGGGGCGGCTGGGAACAGGGCAGCAGTGACAAATGAGTTTAATTCCTGGGCAGACACCGACGGGAGGGGGTGATTAATGAGCCCAGCACCTCATCGTGGCCTCGGGAGCTCAGGGAGATGTTTTGGCGGAGGGTGGAGGCGGCAGCTGGGAACTGAGACCAGGCAGGAGGTGACAACCACTCGCAAAGTCCCTCTCCCTCCTGCCCACACTGTCCCTCTGACCATGTCCCAGGTCTGGGTCCTTCCCAGAGGTTCACGGGCAGGATTAAAACCCTTCCATCCTTTCTCCTGTCCTCTTCTCTCCCTCTTATCCCATCAAACGCAGAGGCTGGCACAGCTGCTGCTCCAGGGACGTGTCACGGGGCTCCTTCCCCGTGGCTGATGTGCCAGCACTGGCCTCTGCCCCTTCCCTCTCTGCCTCTGCCTTCAGGAGCAGCACGGAACTGGTTACACTGGGAGCTGGGCTCCTCTCCTGCTGCATCCACCGGGAAGGATCGGCATTCCCCGAGATGCCAGCGGCACCGAGAACCACCAGCAGCCTGGCCGGGAGCCTTGGCTGCAGCCCTCCTCCCCAGCCCTGTCTGGAGCTGCCGGTGCCCCCTGCTCCCCCCCGAGCATTTCTGACTCCCAGCCCTGGTCTGGGTCCAGCTGGCTCCTGCAGCCGAGCGTGGAGCCGGCCCTGGGCTGCCGGGTGCCTGCCAGGAGCAGCCCCTGGTGCATTGGGCACAGCAGCTGCTGGTGCTGATTAAAAACGGAGAAACCCAGCAATTACCGGGCTGTGACAGAGGGGAGGGGCCGGCCAGCCGGGGGGGAGGCTGGATCCCCAATTCCTCCCTGGATCCCACAGGGATATGGCAGAAAACGCGCGTGTGCTCATCCCACACCGAGCGTGCCCATCCCACACCGAGCGTGCCCGCGGGGTGCATGTCCCAAAGGCAGCAGGGATGTCCAAATCCATAGGGATGTCCAAATCCACAGGGATCCCACACCACAGGGCCGTGCGTGGCCGCTCCCGAGGATCCGGATGTGCCGCAGGGCAGGAGCAGGGACACGCTAAGGACACGAGTGTCACCCTGCGTGCACCTGGCTCTCAGCTCCTTCATCCCTGCACTCGTGTCTCTGCCACCTGGGACACGCCTGGACACATGTGTGGCTTCCAACAGATCCCAAGGAAGCACATGGACACACCTGAAGTCCCCAGTGAGGCACGTGGACACACCTGAAGTCCCCAGGAAGTCCCCAGGGAAGCACAAGGACACACCTGAAGGCCCCAGGGAGGCACAAGGACACACCTGAAGTCCCCAGGAAGTCCCCAGGGAAGCACAAGGACACACCTGAAGGCCCCAGGGAGGCACATGGACACACCTGAAACCCCAGGAAGTCCCCCGGGAAGCACAAGGACACACCTGAAGGCCCCAGGGAAGCACAAGGACACACCTGAAGGCCCCAGGGAGGCCCACAGACACCTCACATCCCCGCAGAGCTCCGAGCAGCCTCCCCACCCAGCCCAGCCTCCCCTCATTAATATCCACGGCTGAATTATTTATTACAAGCAGATGTTAGAGTTTAAAGAGCGTTAAGAGGGTATCCTTGGCTAATCAATTTATTTTTAACTAGTTTATGTGTTTATCACCACCAGAATTTGGACTTCAGCTGCCGTTTGGAATTATCCCTCGTTCATCACCGTGCGCTGCTCGGGTGCCTGTGCTGGGTCCTTGGGGACCACCAGAGAGCCACAAATCTGCTGTTTCCTGGCCAGGGGCTGGGCTTGCTCATTCCCTCGTTTCCATACGCTGCATAAAACCCGGGCACTGAGCTGGAACACGCTGTGAACTCCCCAAAAATGAGCTTTGCCTCCATGGGCAGCAGCCAGGCTGGGCTGGGAGAGCAGGAAATCTCCTGGGAAAGGTGGGGAAGGAGGAGGGGGATGGTGGGGACAGGTAGAAGGACTCCAGGCCTCTGGGGAAGGAGTGGAGATGGACTCTGAATGTCGTTTTCCGTGCCCCCTGATTCTCTGGGAGCACCCTGGACACTCCGAGTGCTCCCGGTTTTATGGGAATGTGGCCACTAAAATGCCCTGAAGGTAACTCTGGGATGAGACCAGACATTCCTGATGCTCCCAGTGAAATCACTGGGAATGTGGCCCCTAAAATGCCCTGAAGGTAACTCTGGGATGAGACCAGACATTCCTGATGCTCCCAGTGAAATCACTGGGAATGTGGCCCCTAAAATGCCCTGAAGGTAACTCTGGGATGAGACCAGACATTCCTGATGCTCCCAGTGAAATCACTGGGAATGTGGCCCCTAAAATGCCCTGAAGGTAACTCTGGGATGAGACCACATGAAAGCCGGGACACCTTCAGTGGGTGCAGTTTGTGCCCCACAGGTGCCCAGTGCCAACCAACCCCAGGTGCTCCCCAACCCCTCTGAAAGGGATGAGCAATTTGGGAAGCAGGAGCAGGGAAAAGGAGCATCCTCCAGGCTCCAGCCACGACCTGGAGCTCCCAGAGCCGCCCTGGGCTGTCATAGCTGCCCTGGGACACGTTTGGGAGGTGCTGGCCACAAAGCACGAGGGCAAGGGGGTGAACACGCAGCCCCCATCCCATGGGATGCGCCTCTGGAATGCAGCCGGCTCTGTGCTCCCTGCCGCAGCCATCCCAAATCCCCGGGGAACCCAAAGGATCCCCCAGCCCCGTTCATCACCCTCCGAGAAGCACCGAAGTCCTAAAGAACCTGTCAGCCGTGAGGGACTCGAACGTTTCAGCTTGTCACCATTTCCAAGAGATATTGGGGGAAAAAAAACGAGGAGGGGAAATGCTGGAGGAGGAGGAGGAAGATAAATGGGAAGGAGGGGGAAGGAGATGGGAGCCACAAAAGTGAGGAAGCGGTGAGCAATTAAAGCCACCCTGAGCTCCCCCAATTAAACCGAGTGGAGAGAGGAGGAATCCCAAAGGATAATTTCCCGGCAAATTGCTCGTTTGTCTCTCTCAGGCTGCGGTGCTGGAACGCTTTCGTGTCAGTCAAGCCATGGAGCTGAGCCCTGGGGAGAGCAGGGAGATGTTGGGAATTCAGCAGGCGAAAGGCATCGCTTCCTGCAAAAAGTGCCGTAAATCCGAGGGAATCCTCGGATCCAGAGCTCCTGCCGGGCAGCCACAAGGGACAGGAGCAGGAGGGACGGGGCTGGATGGAGCACCCTGACCCTGCCTGGTGTGGGGATGGAATTCCTGCCCCGTCACTGCGGCGCCTGCGGCTCTGGGGAGAGCCACCCCCGTCCGGGGAGCAGCAGGGCGGTGTCCCCAGCGTGTCACAGCGTGTGCTGTGTGCTGCTCCCGTCCCTCTGCACGAGCTCCTCAGGCATTCCCAGCCCTCAGCCCCGGCCCTGGCCGCTCCTCCGGGCTGTCCATGAAGCCAGGGAACAGCACGGACCGGGAGGTTTTCCCTGTGCGGTGCCAGCGTTCCAGCCTGGAGCTGTGGGGGTGTTCCAGCCTGGAGCTGTGGGGACCGGGGACTGCAGGAACCGAGCTGGGCACGGCTGAGCAGAGCGAAGTTCTGGCTCCAGGGAGCCCGAGGAGATGCAGAACCCCGGAGTGCCCAGAGCCGAGCCCAAAGCGCGGAGCAAAGGGAGGAGACGGAGCTCGGAGCAGCGGCTCCAGGGAAAACAAACCCACCCCTGAAACAGCGACCCCCGCAAAGCCAGGGCTCCCCGGCAGGGGCTGAGGAGCTCTGGGGTACCCGTGGGATGGGTGGGAGCTGGGTCACGCCCTGAGGCTCACCGGGTGCAGCCAGGTGTCCCCCAGCAGCTCCCACAGCGGGCGGGCAGGAGCAGGGGGACAACCGTGCTGCCCCGGCCCCTTCCCCAGTCCTTCTTCCCCTTCTTCGGCCCTCGCTCCCCGCTCCCCAGCCCTCATCTCCCCTTCTCCAACAGCTCCTTCCCCATCCCTAGTCCTTCTTCCCCTCTCCAGCTGCTCCTTCACCTTCCCGAGCCCTCATTCCCTATTCCCGAGCCCTCATTCCCTGCTCCCCAGCCCTCGTCCACTGCTCCCCAGCCCTCGTCCACTGCTCCCCAGCCCTTCTTCCTCCCTCTCCAGCAGCTCCTTCCCCATCCCTAGACCTTCTTCCCCCCCCCCAGCCCTCCTTCCCCCTCTCCACCCCTCTTTCCCGTCTCCCCTCATCCAACACCGGCGCCCAGCAGGCCGCAGCCGCTTTCCCAGCGCCGAGTGCCGGGCAGTCACTCAGGGCATCAGCCTGGCAGCGTTAAAGGGCCGCGTCTGTGCTCCTGCCAGCCCCAGCCCTGTCCCTTGTCACCGCCTGGGCCCCGATGCCGCAAGAGTCCGAGCACCACTTCCCCAACCACTGCTGGAGGCGTCCGGAGCTGCTGCTCCAACACTGCTCCGGGCGTTTTGCTCTGTTGTTCGCAGTAAAAAATCCCTTTTTAAGCTGATTTTTCTTTATTTCTTCTCCTCCGTGGCTGGCGGTGCCCTCGTGGACCTTCTGCCAAAAAGTATCAAAGGAGGCAGGTGTGGAACAAGGGCGGGGGGGGCTCAGCGCTTCTGGGAGGCTCCAGCCTTCTGGCATTCCTCACAATCCCTGGCCCAGCCCGGGATTCATCCTCCCGGCTCCTCTGCTCTCCCTCCGGCCTCCAAAACGCCCAGGGAACAGCCCAGAGCCGTTCCCATCCTGCTCCGTGATCAGAGGGGAGGAAAAAGCCCTTTTCAACCTGCACAGAGCTNGAGAACCTCCCCAAGATCTCCACAGACCCCGGATCGCTCTGCCTGACCCTAATGCGGGCACCCAGGGGTGCAGCACGGCGGGGTCGGGCCGCTCAGGGGGCACCCACAGACCCAGGGATGCCATCCGAGGGTGCCCATCCAGGGATGCCATCCGAGGGTGCCCATCCAGGGATGCGCTCCCACAGCCCCAGGGAACAACGGAAAAACCCCCGCACCTTGATTCGCCCGTCCCTCCACAGTGCCCCCAGTCCGGCCCCCGGGGGGCAAACCCAGGTGCTTGCAGGAGATTAATGACCTTGGCAAAATGTAATTACACCGCGGGCCCGCGCCGTTAATGAGCGCGTATTCTCCCTGTCAATGCGCCCTAATTGAAAATGAGTGGGCGACTCGCGTGGCAGTGGAGTTGGCTGCAAAGCCTCGGCGCGGTATTAATTGTAGTAATTAGCAGTCACTTTAGGCTGGAGTCAGCTATAAATAGGGGGGTCCGTTAGTTTAGCGCAGAGCGTGATTTAAAATGAGAATAAAATCCCAGCTCGCCGCGTAAATCTCTCCGCCAGCCCCCCCTTCCCAAAACCTGCGGGGCTGTGATGCTGCTCTGGAGAGTTCGGCTTCTTCCAAAGGGAAGCGGTCCCGGTGTTCGCCCGCTCGGGATGGTCTCAGCAGCCCGGGCACGCCCCGGCGCAGAGGTTTGTCCCCAGCAGGGACTTTGCTGGTGCCGCCAGGGTGATGGGCAGCCCCCAAATCAGCCCCCCCACGCTCCCCATCCCACACTCGGGAGTTGGAATGTGCTGGATAAACCCCAAAATCCACGCGGTGCAGAGCGGACCACAAAGCCAAGTGGCTCCACCTCTGCCCTGGAGCAGTGGGATTGCTGCAGGGACAACGTTTTGGGGGGAAAAAAAACCACCCAAGGGCTGTGAAGACACAGGAAAAGGGAATTAAGGTCTGGCCGGAGCAGGCACCGTGCCAGGGTGGGGTCCCATAGCCCCAGGCACGCTCTGGCGCTCTCAGCCCCTTCCCGACACGCTCCATTTATTTGATTATCACCAAAGGAAGGACAAGTGAGAGAGGAAGGAGGAATAATCTCTTATTAATGCAGAATCACTAAATTACAGCCTGTACAAGCAGGGACGAAGCAACGCGCTGAAGTAAAATCCTGGCTCCAAAAGATCCCCAAAGCAGAGCCATTAAAAATTAAAAAAACAAACACAAAAAACGCCTTTTCACTGCTGGGCAGGTCTTGATTTAACAGGGACCATCCCAGCCCCTGCCTGCTGCTGGGTCGTGGAGCTGTGGGGAAATCCTGAGTGGGAAACAACGATCTTGGGGAATTAAATAAGAAGAAAGAGAGGGGGGAGGAATGAACAGGCCCTGGATCCCAAGGTTTGTGAGGAGTTCCTGCTGATTATGGCTCCAGCTCAGAGCACGCTGGAGATGCCACCACGTCACGTTGTCACACGGAGCAGCAGCACGAGGGGGTGGCCGAGGCCAGCAGGGGTGCTCAGGGAGGGGACAGTGACCCTCTCCGTGTGCCCAAAGCCTGGGGACCCCACAAAGGGGCACAGGGAGGAGCTCCTTCCCCACAGCTCCAGGCTCTCCTTGCACCACTTCAAACCGCGGGTGACCCCTCTGTGTGCCCAGGGTGGTGCCACCCACCTCGGGCTTCAAGGAGCCAAGCCCTGGAGCTGCCAGAGCTGGTGGCCTTGGAGGCCAGAGTTTATCAGGATTCTCGCTACGTCCAGAGAAAAAAGCCACCGCTGGAATTTCCTGGGGTTTGCTCACACCCAGAGCAGGGATTTGCCTCCCAGTGCTTGCCTGTGCTCCCAGGAGCATCCAGAGGCAAGGCCAGAGCGAAGCTGAATATTTGTGCATCCATCCCAGCTGGAATTACCCTGTGGGGAAGAGGTGGGAGGAACCAGTCCATAACGAGGGTTTTCTTCACACAATTCTCCCCAGGACTCGCAGGAGGAACTTCAAGGCCCACCAGAGACAGGAATATTCAAAGCAGGCCGTTCCTTCTCCGCAGGAACTGAAGGGGAACCTGGGATTCACGGGGCTCAGAAGCCCCTCAGGTGCGAGTCCTGCAAGGGACGTGGCTTCCCCCAGCCCTCCTGGACTCGTGCCCTCTCCGAGGGAGCCGTGGCTCCGTGAGCTTCACGAGCTGCGCTTTGAGAGCTGCCTCTCAACTCTTTGCTTATCATGAGAGGGACAGGGGAATTTAAAAAAAAAAAAAAAAAGAAATAACATGGAAATAAATACAGAAGCAACTTTGGCGTGGAAGGCAGAGCAGGCCTGATCTTTTGCTTGACTTGCTCTGGAAATTGCTTCTCCGCTGCCCGTTTATGCACATTAATTGAACGTCTGGCCCGGCTGCGTGTCTGTTTAAGCCCTCAATCAATCCCCTCCTGAATGCCCGTGAGATCAATAGGGTGGTAATTTAATAAAGGACATTTTCAGTTGGCTTTTAAAAGCCACGGGCGGGATTTAATTCTTCCTTAATTTTTAAGATGGGGTGGTGGGAGAAAGGGAACAGTGGGAGAAGAGACCCAGGCTCTCGCCTCCAGCAGCAGCGTTCCAGAGGCTCTGGTGAACTCCTCAGCTCTCCTGGCTGTTGCTCATCCTTCCCGAGACGTGGCACACGTGGCAAACACCAGCCCTGCCGTGACCCCGCCGCTGGCACAGCTCCCACGGGCTGGCAGCAATTTCTAGGAAGGAAGTTTTAGGATCAGCAACTTCCCAGGAGCAGCTGGAGAGCACCCGGGAGCCCGGCTCCTCCTCTCCCTCACCAAAACAACGGGACTGCCCTCGCCAGCACCGCTGGGATTCGGGGGAGAACCCCCATCCGTCCCCAAATTCCAGCCCTGCCCTGTGCTGGCACAGCAAGGATCAGTCCTCCGGCATCTCCGGAGACCCCAGGGCAAGGTGAGTGCTCCGAAGTGCTGGGAATGGCGCATCCATCTCCCGCGGCTCTTTCCAGCTGCAGACGCTGCCCCAGTTCGCGGCAGCTGCCGGTGCCTCGGGTGCTCTGTGCCTGCCAGAAGTTTGTCCGGGCAGGGAAGCAGCAGGTCCGCGCTGGATGTGCCACCGCTGGCTGGAAAACCAGAGGCAGAAAAGCTCCTTCGGATTCCTGGAGCGTGTGCACCGCGGCTTTGCCAGCAGGAATTAACGTCCTCCCCCAGCCCCTTGCGCTGGTGCCGCTGCTCCGGCCCCGAGCCGGCCCCTGCTGCCCTGGGACGCGTGTCACCTCCTCCTGCCGCTGTCCCTCCCAGCCCTGCACGGCTCAGCGGTGACAGCGCTGGCACGGCCACGCTCCCCTGCCCAGCCTCCACCTCCAGCCCGGCCGTGTTTAATTTCCTGCAATCGCTCTCTTCACGGCCATCCTCTCTAAACCTTTTATCTTCCCCCGGGCTGCAGCTCCCTCCCTTTGCTGCTTCTCCATTTCCTCCCTGTGACGCTTTGCCCGGAGGCCTCTGAATTCCGGAGGTTTAAGCAGGGGCAGGATCACGTCCCTGTGCTGTGCTGGCGACACAGGATCAGGATTGTGTCCCCGGGCTGCCTTTCCCTGCGAATTCGCCCCACTCTGCCCGCGCTGCTTCTGCCCAGCACCACACAAGCACCTTCTCGTGACTTTTCAATCTCGCCCTCGTTAATCTGACCAATGTCCTCCCACCTTCACACACCTCAGCTCCTGCCACAGCCAGGTCTGAGCTCAGGGCAGAGAATTCCTGCCACCGCGGCGTCCCCAGAGCTGTCCCTGGAGAGAGGCTCTGGCCGGGCACTCTCCCTGAGCAGCAGCCACACGGGAGAGGAACTGGAGGAGCCCAAACCTATAAATAAAAGCCATGAATTAAACAAGGCTCCTGCTGTTCAAAAGGGTCAAACGAATCCTCAGTCACTTAGAAATATCAGCTACTCCCCCAGACACAACGGGGGACTAACAATGAGTGTTTGTCATCACTTGTTGTTTATTGAGTGGCATTTTGAAGGCCCAAACCTCACCCTGCTGCGAGCCTGGAAGCTCCGGCCCACGCTGAGAAACACCAACCTCCCCCGAAAAAAGGCAGGTGACAACTGTCCCAGTTTTAAAGCCGGGCAGGAATTTTCCCAGATTGAGGTTAATTTGGCATCCTTCGGCAGAGCCAGGATCCCAGCCCAGCCTTCAGGCAGGGATAACGAGCCCCACACAGCTCCAAGGACAACAGGGACCCTCCTTCATTTGGTACCTAACGAACCTGGCGATGCTTCCCAGATTCCAGGCGCTGCTCTGAAACCTTTTCAACTCCCTGATTTTCCTGCAGCTGCTCACACCAGCCTCATGGCGCTGCACAGTGCAGACGGAGCTGGGAAGGCCACGGCCAGCCCCTCTCACCTCCCCAAAATCCAGTGGCCCGTCCTGTCAGGAGGGTAGAACAAACACGGAGGGTGAGGAGTTGGAGGTGCTTCCCCGCCCCACTGTGACTGCCAGTCACGGGCAGATTTTTCATTTCCAGGCTGGCAATAGGTGGGGAAAGCACCCAGCTCAAGCTCCCGACACCCAAGACTCTCTCCCCATCCTGCTGGGACAAAACAGCTTCGTGGAATCCCAGAAGCACAGGATGGGCTGGGTTGGAAGGGACCCTAAGGATCATCTCATTCCAAACCCGCCGATGTGGGCAAGGAACCTCCCACAACCCCACCCGAGCTCGTCAGTGGAGAACGAAGCCATCAAAGCTGGAGCTGCACTCCCAGCCCAGCATTCCTGGCACAAGAAACTCCTTCAGGTGCTGCTGAGGCTTTGATGGCGGAGCTCACCCGGAGCTGGGGACTCCTGGCAGTGCCTCCCGCTGGGCACCGTCACCCGTTCATCACACCCACGGGCAAGTGTGGGTAACAAGGGGAAGCTTGCCCTGACCATCGGCTCGCGGGGCTGTTCCGCCCCCGTCACTCTCTGAGCAGCACAAATTCACTCACAGGAGTCAGGCTTTCTTAATTCCTGCTCTCCTTAACTGGCCCCACTGTTCACACCAGCTCACAGCTTCGCTGAGGCTCCTGCTCCCCTCTGGCAGCAGCCGCCACCTCCTTCCCCCACTCCTTCCCCTCCTCCTGTCCCAAACATCCCAGAGCCGGAGATCTGTGGAAGTTGAGACCCCCAGGATGGAAGCTGCCATTGAGAGCAGCAAAGGCACCACGAGATGTTCACCCCAAAGCATCCCGGGGCCTTGGGAGGCTCTGAGGGATGCGCTCCAGGCCGCTGGGGCTTCTCCTTAATTTTTAAAAGAATAAATACTCTGGACAAGTGGGTGTTCTCAAGAGCAAGGAGCACATCAGCCTAAATCAGGAATTAAGCCTGGAAAATCCTTGCCCAGGCTTTGCCCCGAGCCCCTGGGCTGGCCCAGGGGAGAGCCCCCAGGATGGTGTGGCTCTAGAGGCTCCTGGGATCCAGTGCTGGGATCCAGCTCCTCCTCCCCTGCCAGGGCACCAGCCCAGCCTGGCAGATGCTCTCAGCACAGACCCGCAGGCACATGGAGCCTTTCCAGTTCCAGGCTCCCGAAAAGACCTTCGGAGTGAGCAGCACTGTCAACAAATGTATTTAAATTACAAAAAAAAAAAAAAAAACCCAACCCAAACCCAAACCTGATGCGCTTTTAAATTGGAAAATAAATTATTGGACAGGAGACAGAGGAGAGAATTATTAAAATCTACGTAGCCTTCCACGTTTTCCTCCCAAAATGAGGAGGTTGGATGCTCAGCTGGGGTAAATCTCCTCTAAGTGACATCCGTGTTAATGATCCTGCCCTGATTTACACCAGGGGAGGAACTGGCTCCCTCTCTGCCCGGGCCTCTCTGCACTCCTGTCCTGCAAGAACCAATAAATAAAACTTGAACAAAAAATGCTCATCCACCATTTATTCTGCTTAATTATTTAAACTTCAGATTCTGGAAATAATAAAGGAGTAATAAAGAAGAGATTTACCATCCAGCACAATTGCTGGAAGCACTCCGGGTAATTTCCTCCTTCACGTTTTAATCTCTCCCTCTCTTTCGCTTCCCTTTTGCCTCGCCAAATTGAATCAATTTATTAAAGTTGTTGCCAGGCTGCTTTGCTCTGATGGGCTGGTGGCGATGAAGAGGAATGGGCTGCTCTGCCCCCCGTGTCCCCCCCAGGTGTCCCCCCTGAAGAAGGGGACCCACGGCCACCCTGGGAGCACTTGGCCACGCGTCGGAGCGGTAACGACTGATTAAAGGCAGACGTGGCCTTGGAGGGTGATGGGTTGGGAGAAGGATCCAGCCAAGAGATCCCAGCTCCCAAAGATGGGCTGCAGAATTCAAAAATTCCGGCAGAAACCTGGCTGAGCTTCCACAGCCTCAAAATTTGGGATGGGCAAAGCCAGCTTACTTTGAGAGACTTTCCTTGATCTCTGCCTCCCTTGAGCCGCTGGAGCGGTGGCAGGAGGAGAATCACCTTCCCCACTGCCCAAAAAACAGCCGGGGATGCTTTCTGGATTTTTGGAGCTCTGAGTTCTGGTGGTCTTGGACAGATCCACCTCTGCAGGCTCCATCAGGACCTCACCACCCAGACCAAAATCCACCTGGAAAAACCACATCGAGGATCAACGGAGTCGCTGGCAGTGCAGGAAAGGGAAATATTGCCCAGGACCTGATGAAAGAGGGTCTTGAGGACACGGGGGCTTGAATCAGGAGGGGTCCTGTTCTCCCACAGGCCATGGGGCTGCAGGACCATGAGGAGGAACAGGAACAGGAGCAGCAGCACCTCCCAGGTCCCGGCTGCCATCACCAGGCGACAGTTCCAACCCCGGGAAGGTGGCAAAGCCCCCCCAGCCCCAAAGCAGAGCGAGGCAGGGCACTGCACAGACCCCTGACGATCTCCCTCGCTGTCCCCTGGCTCAGTTCCCGCATCCTTCCCGCGGGATGCTCCAGCAGCTCCCGGAGCTCCTCCCTCCAGCCCCGCTCCCCGCCCGCCTGTGCCGGCTGCCCCGGCAGAGCCTCGCTCCATCTGCCGCGATCCCAGCGCCCTCCGCCTCGCCCGGCGCCGCAGGAGCGGGCAGGGAAGTGCCAGCTCTCGGGTGGCACACCGAGCTGGGCACTGTCACACCGGGCTGGGCACTCAGGTGTCACACCGAGCTGGGCACTGTCACACCGGGCTGGGCACTCAGGTGTCACACCGGGCTGGGCACTGTCACACCAGGCTGGGCACTGTCACACCGGGCTGGGCACTGTCACACCAGGCTCGGCACTGTCACACCGGGCTCGGCACTGTCACACCAGGCTCGGCACTGTCACACCGGGCTCGGCACTGTCACACTGGGCTCGGCACTCAGGTGTCACACCGGGCTGGGCACTGTCACACCGGGCT
>VZRQ01011004.1:157228-173493 GCA_013397975.1 Machaerirhynchus nigripectus
AAAAAAAAAAAAAAAACAACCAAAACCCTGCAGGAAATCTTCCCGTCTGTTATTTTCCAGAGTGAGGGAAGGGAAAAAAAATAAAAATAAGAATTTACAGGTAATTTCCTTGTCAAAAGTTCCTGTCTGTAAATACAATCAAGATAAGAGTGACATGGCAAATAGCTCCTTTTCTCTCCTGAATGAATTATTCAATTCGCCACTGATCCTCTCTAACTGCTCCAGGATTGCCTTCTGCTTCCCTGATTTATTTTACTTTATTTAGTTCTGTAGAGAAGCGCCGCCGATAATCGAAAGGAATTCAGGCAATTTCAGGATTCAACAAATCCCTCCCGCAGCCCCGGCTCCCCCCTGGACCCTCCCCCCTCTCCTCTCCAGCGCTGCCGCTGATCCGGAATTTCTCCTTCCCCAGGAGCAATCCCTGGAGCAATCCAGATTACCCTTCCCTCGGAATGGAGCTGGATTTGGGGAGAAGCTGCAGAGACCCTGCAGGGATAGGGGTGTCCCACAAACCTCCCTTCCCGTTCCCGAAGGATGGAGGAAATCCCACCCAGCACCCAGGGATGGTGAGAGCCCTGCTCAGCTGCGAGCTCTGCGCTGGGAGACCAGAGCTGTCCCTGCAGGCAGATCCTCCTCGGTCACGTCCCTTAATTGCTCCTCGCTGGAGAGGCCACAGCCCCCTCAGGGAGTGGGAATTCACCTCTAGCACACCTGCGGGGAGGTTTTTTTTATTTAGGACAGCCCCAAAATCCCTGCAACGCATCAATAAAGAGCCGTGGAAAGCAAGGAAATGATATTACTGCTGAAAAAACCCCGCTCCGCAGCCACACCAAAGCTAATAAAAATATGACTCGAGAACAGAACTGTTTCGGAGCCCCCAAATAATATCCAGAGGATGATTCAATTACAGGGGATTAGCGCCGGTCCGGCTGCAGAGCCCAAAGTTCCTCGGTGAGGTTTGGGAGCGAGGGGCAGGTGACGACTTCCTAAACCCCCAAGCCACGGGGTGGGGGCTCCAAAGAACGCGGAAGGAGAAGCAGCAAAGCAGAAACCAGACAAATCAACCCCTCATTCGACTCACGGAACGAATCACGGGGATTTTTGTTCTTTTTCCCCAGAGCAGGTTTCAGCCAGGGCAGCGTTTCTCTAGGTTATCGATTAGCAATTAGAGAGGTGTTTTAGCTGCTTCTCGGCTGTGTCCGTTATTCCCTCCAGAATTTCAATTCCACAGGAGCTATTTCCACCCGGCAGCGGGGGCTGGGAAAGCAGCACTGCCTGACCCCCTGCCCTCAGGCTTGCCAGAAAGCCTCGGGGAGGAGTGGGGAAGGCAGCCCTCGGAAAAAGAAAAATAGTTTGGAAAGGTGAAGAAAGAATCTCGGTTATATCCCCCACGGCTTTCGGGAAGGGAAGGATGCTCTCCAGGAGGAGAGGGGTTGGGATCACAGGGTGGTGTCGGACACGGGGCCAGGATGGTGGGGACCTGCTGGGGCCTCTGTGACTGTCACCCACGGCGGGGGGGGCCCCAAAAATGCCACCACAGTGTCCAAGAGCTGTCACAGAGCAGCACGAGGGGAGTCTCTGCGGGAAGCAGGCCAGGCTGGATGGGGCTTGGAACACCCTGGAGGATGTCCCTGCCCATGGCAGGGTGGGCTTTAAGGTCCCTGCCATCCCAAACCAGTTGAGGATTCAGCGATTCCACCAGCGATGGAGGCTCCCAGCGCCAGCCACAAACCCCAGCACATTCCAGCCCAGAATCAATGCAGGAAAACCGCCGGAGCCTCCGAGGAAAGAGAGGCCAGACCCTTTCTTCAACAGCAATTTTCAAACCTTTTTATTTGGTTCCTTGTAGAAAGGGGAAAATAAAAGGAGGAGAAATAACAAACTGATTTCAGATAATTCACTGGGGCTCCGGGTGCATTGTAAATGTGTGCTCCAGCCAACCGGCAATTTGATGAATTTCACAGCCCGCTTTTGTGTCGCTGCTTGCCGAGCGCCCTCCTCCACTGAAATTGTGGCTGCCTTAATGTTCTCTTTAGCACACGGCATAATTGCCCCCTGCAATTTGTTGCCTGGAAAGGTTACCAGAAAAGAAAGGAAAGGGAGAGAGGCACAACTTTGCTGGCGGGGGAGCAAGGGAGAAGGGGAGAGGCAAAGCTGACAGCGTTGGAAACGCGATTTATTCCAGGGCAAGGGATGCCATTGCAGGAAGGCACGGGGGCTTCCCCGACTGGGCTGGTGGGGTTTGGAGCTCCCACAGGGGTGGGATCCAACCCAGAGCCATCCCTGCTCACCCCGTGCCCGAGGGGCTGGAACGACAGCGGCGCGGAGCAGGAGGAGAAACGGCGGCGGCGAAGGAGGAAGCGGAGGGGAAGGGAAGGAGGAAATCCCGGCGGAAAGGCTGGAGCGGGGTGGGGAGGGGGCGGCAGGCGGGGGCGGCGCGGCGGCGGCGGCAGCCAGTGTTTATTAATTTTCTGCTTGGCTGCGCTCGGTGCCACAGCTCCGAGATCATGGAGCCGCTCCACACTCTATTAAATAATTCAATCTGCGAAGAATCCAAGTGTGTAAGCGAACACTCTTATGCGTCTTAAAATTTAATTGCGGAGCTAAACAAGATGAAGTGCAAGGAAGACATAAAAGATATGAAAATAGATGCTGCAGCTTTTGTTTCTCCGGCTGCTCCAGCCCTGCCCAGGAACCTCTTCCCATTTTTCACACGCTGCTGCTAAAGAGCCTGAGCCTCCTTCATCTGCTGCCCCCTCCCCTCCGCTATTTACAGCTGTGTTTGCAAGCAGCAGGCCCGCAAATCACTTAATATCCATTAGAGCAGCTCCATTCACCCTGCTGGCTCCTGCTCTGGCAGCCGTTCCCGTATAAATCCTCGTGTTCCAGGGTTTAGGGAATCAGCTGGGAGCACTTGCTCCGGCCTCCCCTTTGCCCACTGGAGCCCACGGCCTCCCCCTTCCCAGGCTGGAGAGCATTCCCTTGCTCCTGCAAATCCTCTCCTCCCTTTTTGGAGGGAGCAGTGCCCCTCCGTGCTGTGACCCCACGATCCAGCCCCTCCGGAGGGTGAACCTCAGCTACTGGGTGTGACCCAGGGCCTTCCTGCAGAGGCTGGGTGGAGGGATGAGAGCATCCCACGCCCCGTGCCACTGCCCAGAAAACCTGGGAAACCATGGGCAAGGGCTCAGATTTCCTTTGGAAGAGGGGTGAGTTTGTCTCTTGGGTCTGGGGGCTGAAGGAGAACCCATCACGTGCAGGGGCTGAAAACCTGAGGCCCCAAACCCCAGCAGAAACCCTCGTGAGCTCTTTCTCCAGCCTCGCATCCGAGGTGCCAACGACTGAGAGCAGCCCTGGAGGTTCAGAGCCCAGCTGTGAGCACCAGAGATTTGCTCAGAACATCTGCAAGTGCACAAAACACCTGCTCCTGCCCCAAAAGCCACGTGCCAAGCTCGGGGCTGGTCCCACAGCCCCAACAGCTGGTCCAGCACTGCTCCCACCTGCTGCCAGAGCAGCTCCCGTGGGGCTGGATCCTGGGGAATGGCTCAGTTCTCAGCCACTGACCTGCCAACAACCCAGGAGGGGGTTTGGGGTGGGAACATGGGGCTGAGCATCTCCTCTGTTGCACAGCCCTGCTCGGAGCTGCAGCAGCAGCAGCAGCAGCACCGTGTGAACCATCCCCACAAAAATCACTCACACAGAGCTGCTGCATTTCCCTGTCCGTGCCAGATCAATCACAGCCCTGGCTCGTGGCAGGAGCAGCGAGCTCCGCCCCTCCTGCACCCAAATTCATGGAATTTCGCCTTTGTTATTACACCCAGGCTCGCGGGTGTATTAATGTAATTTCCTCTTGCAAAGGGCAACAAGTGAGACCTCAGGCTGCTTTGTCTTCATTTGCTCTGCTGCTGAGCTTTTTGGGTTGTCCAAGGGGCTGGCGGGATGGGAACTGCCACGAAACCCTGCAAAGCTCCACAGCTTGAACCTCATCAGCTCCCCAAAAGAGGTGGGGGGGTGCTGGGGGAGGGGATGAGGAGCTGAGACAGCGAAGCAATGTCAGTAATCAATAAAACACACCAGCTCTGCTGCAGAACCCAGCAGGCTGAGGCACACTGGGACAGGGGACCAACAGCACTGGTTCCACATGGATGTCCCTGGTCCAAAAAATTGAGGAGGTCTCACCCAGCCCCCCACACCCATCCCTGCCATGCCCTGGTGCCAGATCAGCTCCAGCGCTGACAGAGATTGACGGGGGGCAGAGCAACAGGTGAATTAAACAGGCGCTGCTGCCGCCAGGAGTGGTGCTAAATGTCAGGAAAGATCAAGCCTGGCGTTCCCAGCGTGGCTCTGCTCCCGCTGAGCGAGGTGATGGAGTGGAAATGCAGCCTGCAGGGAGGGGAGGGGAGCTTTGGAGGGTGCTGAGGGCGGCTCAGAGCCTCATCAGGAGCCAGGGGGTGGGAACAAGCAGCTCAGATCCATCAGCTCCGGGTCTGAGCGGACACAGGGGAGAAGGGATCAGCACGTGGCCCTGGACAGGAAGGACCTGACCAGGCACTGAGCTCTGCTTTTCAGGTGCTCTGTGATCTCCCTTCCCGGACCTGTGAGCATCAGGCTGGGAGTAGTTCACGGAAGCAGTGCAGGTGTGAGATGTAATCCTAACCCTAACCCTAACCCTAACCCTAACCCTAACCCTAACCCTAACCCACTGGCTGTTCCAGATGGAATCCAAGACATCCCAGTGCAACCAGCCTCCCAGGACCTGCCTGCCTTGTGCAGTGCCAGGAGCCAGGTAAAAACTTCCTGCACTCCACGAGGGATGTGCCTCTTCCCAGCTCCCTCGCCTTCCCTGCACAGCACTTTCCTCCAGGACAACCCAAGAGAAAATAAAATCTGTATTCCAAGGACACCAGCCCTAAAATAATGTTATTTTGCAGTAGTGCCACTTTAAATCTCGAGCAGCTGAAAAACCAATTTGCACTTAGAAACATTCAATTTGTTTGCAGGTGTTTTCCTCTTAAGTGGCACCGGGTAATCGGGGCTGGCGGGGGAGCCCCAGGCAGGTGCCACAGGCCTGGGCACCCACTGAGCCAGGGCCAGCATGGGACATTCCAGGAGAGTCCTGGGGCTGGAGCACTGGGAAATTAATTTGTCGCATTAAACCAGTGGGGACAGAGAGGGGCTGAGCTGAGCATCCTCCAGCACGTGGTGTGTGGAGGGGAGACCCCGGCCCCGTGGATGTGGCGAGGGCGGAGAAGGACATGGGGGACAGAGAAGGACGTGGGGACAGAGAAGGATGTGGGGACAGAGAAGGATGTGGGGACAGAGAAGGACATGGGGGACAGAGAAGGGCACAGGGGATGGAGGGGGATGAATGGCAAGTTCAGCTCTTTGCCCAGCCGAGAGTCAGGCGGTGGAAGCTGAAGGAGGGGAAAGGGGCCAAGGGTCCTGTGCTGCTGCAGGGGAGCCACTGCCAGCGGCTGCCGTGGGATGGAGCTGCCAAGGCTCGGTCTGCCCACGAGATTTCCTCTTCCCAGCGAGAAGAGAGAGTGACTAACCCCAAACCCAAGCCATACATCAACTGAATCGATGTCCCCAACACCCGGCGCCCCCGTCCCTCACCTTGCAGCCGGTGCCTGGGGGTGTGAGGCTATTGATCCCCCGGATGCCCGTGTGATTGGAGTCCACAATCCAATGCCTGCCAAGTCCGGCCGAGCCCAAACCTCTCAAATCATGTTGACACGTTTAGGAGGTGCTGGGCGCTTCATCCTCCCCGGTCCGATATGTAATTATGTCCTTGTCACCATGATGTAGGGGCTTGGCAGGGCAATAAAACCCCGGGGGCCCCGCGGCCGAGCGCGGCCGCTCCGCGCCGCCGGCCAGAGCGGCTGCTGCCAGTTCCTCACTGTAGTTGGGCTGCAGGAAATAGAGCTCAATAAAGCGGCGCGTGGATCACGGCGGGAAGTTTGTCTGGGAAAACAGGTGGGGGAGATGTCAGGGGCTGCTGGCACCGCAGGCCCTCGCGGGGTTTGAGCGTTACTCACTTCCTCGCCTTCCTGCTGCCAAGCCAGGGAAGGGGGGGAGCAGGTGAGGGCTGGAAATGCAGGATCTAACCCCGCTCCTTTCGTTCCAGCCTGATCCCACCGGGCCCTCCAGAGACTGCCAAGCCCTCCCCTCTGCTTGTGGCATCCTGGAACCTGCTGGGAAAGCTGTGGTTCTCAGCCTCTCTGTCTCCCCTGAGGGCTCCGGGGCAGCCCAGGCACGGGTGGGCACAGCAGGGTGCCCTCTCCTGCTGTCACAGCCCGTCGGGCTGGAAGGACATCAGTGGGTTTTAGCACAGCACAGCCAGACCCTCACCAGCCTCACGCTGGGCTGCAGCAGCAGCCGTGGCAAATTCCCTCTCTGATTCCCTAATCCCTTCAAAGCCCTCGAGGGCTGCTTGGGAAGCTCCCACCAGTCCTGCTGGGAGCGGGGTGCTGGGAGGCAGCAGAGCTGCTCCGCTGGCTGATGTTCCCCCAAAGAGCACAAACAGTTCCCAGCAGCTCGATTCCTCCCCTCAGGGCTCGGCAAGCATAATTTTTCTTCACTAATACATCTTTTGCTTGATGAGCTGTCGATGGCAGGAGGATTTAATCTCCCGTACCCTCGCTCTCTCCCAAATCCACTAAGGTGAAGGCACTTCATTACAGAACCACTCAGCTGTCCGTTCCTATCGATCACACCTTGGCATGGGTGACCTTGGATCGATGAGCTGCCGATTATTTAGTACCCGTTTGCCCACACCAAATGCCAGCAGCGCCAGTGCCGGCACCTGCACCCAGCTCCAGGCAGGAGCCTGGCACAGCTCGGCAGCTCACAGGTAGGAGCAGGGACACACAACCAGCTCACGCACCAGGATTTGCCACATGGGCACAATTTGTCTCTTCATCAAGTGGATTCAGGCCTTGGGTTTGATGCTTCCAAGCTGAAGACCCGTGTCCTGCTCCCAGGGTCCTTCCCGGGCAGCCTCGCTCCGCTGCAGGGCAGTCCCACTCCCAGCTCCCTGGGCAATCCCCCACCACAGCTTTGCCTCCAAGATTCCCATCAGGAAAAGGGCAGCGAGAGCCAGGACAGACCCAGCGATGTGAGAGGTCAGCCCAGGGGGGTGACAGAGTCCCTCACTTTTCTCCCAGACCCAAACCTCCCCCTGTAACTCTCTGGTGATTCATCCGCCTCCGCCACGTCCGCTCCAACCAGTCACTGCCTTACTTTTTAATCAAATCCTTTGCTTCCCTTCCCTTCAGGAGCCAGAGCCATTTTTCTATTACATCCTGATTGATCAGGCCCTCGCCAGCCTCTGTCAGCACCGTCTTGGTGCTTCATTTCCCATCCCCACACAGCGGGCTGTGGGCTGAGCCCGCTCGCTCCGGCACCGGCAAACAGATTCATAAACGCACACAATTAAGGAGGGAAGGCAGTGGGAAAATTGATCCTGCTTTTGATTTGCTGCCCCCAGCTCCAAACCCCGCATCAAAGGGAGGGAGAAGCCGGCGTTAACCCCGGAACAGCGGGGCAGGGGAGGAGGAGGACACGGAGGTGAGCCCGTGGTGCTGCTCAGCGCCAGGAGAAAGAGACTCCATCCTTGTGCTGCGCAAAAAAAAAAAAAGCAGGAGGAGAGTCTCCAGGGCCGCAGAGCTCCTCGTGCTAATGAGTTGTTTTCCACTGTAAGGAACCAGGAGAACAAGCCCAGACTCTGCTAAACAAGGACTGTGGCTACGCCAGGTCAGAGATCAGCTGCCCCCCAAAGAGAGCGCTGACAAGGTGGTAAAAACACGGAATTAAACCTCTTTTCCCTCCTCCCTGCTCACCGCTTGGCAAACGGAACGGCTCCGATGTGTGCACGCGTGGCTGCAAAAGGCTCAGGGGTGCCTTGGGTGGCCTGGACACCCCTGGGATCGCTGCGGGTCGGGAAGGGGCTTTGGGAGGGCGAGTTGTGCCTGTGTTCCGTGGGACAGCCCCAGGACAGGAGCCTGCCTGGCTGACCACTGCCGAACCCCCACGCCAGGCGAAGAGAGAGGACAAGTCCATCCTCGTCGTTCTGCCACCAATCCCATCCCCTCTCCCAGCACAAGCCAGGGGCAGCTGGACCAGCCCCAATCCGCCTTTCCCGGCTGCTGGCGGATCCCTGCTGGCACGGAGCTGCCTTATGTGTGCTGGCACAGGAGCGCGGGCTGCCCTGCCATCCGCCACCGGCGGATTACGGGGGTTTATCAGTTTATTAGGGGACAAAAGGCGCTCAGCAGAAGGGTTCTGAGACAGTGCGAGCGGCTGATAAGAGCCTGCCCGGCTCCTCGGACATCTCAGCCACGTCTGGCACATCACAGGCGGCGGGACCCTGGCAGAGAATGGGCACTCGGGGCACTCAGGGATGTCCCACAGCGCTGCCCGGCGGGGCGGGGATGTGGGAGCGGCTCCCTGGAAGCACCACCCGCTCCCACTCCAGCGCTGGCAGCGGGACCGGGCTCCCCAAACCCGGGCTGGGGTCTGCTCCCCCGGCTGCCCTCGGGGTCCCCAGGGGGGTGGCAGTGGCAAAAAAAGAGCAAAAAGCGCGGGGTGGGAGAAGCACCAAGGCAACGCCTGTGGCAGCACCAGTGGAAAATCCCCAGGAGGTTTTCATTCGCCTTCCAGAGTTTCACCCAACTCCATCACTTCTCCTCCTCCTCCTTTCCTTTTTTTTTTTTTCCCTCCTATTCCTTTTAATTAACAGTGTAATGGAGCTCAATTCATTCGCAATCTATTCTGGCAAGAAACAACCCTCCCCGGACTCCAAATGACCTGACTAATAGGGTTAGTGTCTGTAAAAAGTGCAAGACAAAATTTTTAGCTTCCTCATCCTAATTATCTCTTCTGAGCACCGCGACAGCGCCGTGGCACAGCGGCACCGAGCCCCCCCCGCCAGGCTGCGAGGGGGACACGCTCTGCCTGGGCACACTCCCTGCTTTTCAAAGCTTCCCAAAAAAAAAACCATTTTCCCCTCAGGCTCCCATAACACACAGCCCAGGGCGACCAGTGGGAAATGGGGAGGGATGAGGAGCGAGGGGCCGGCAAACTGGGCGAGCTGGTGTTTGCCACTCTGAGGGTGAGAGGGGAACGTGGATAAATAGGCCGGCAGTTAATGCTATTTAGAGACAGACAGACACAGCAGGTGAATAATGATAATGATCTTCTAACGAGCTCGCATCTGCACTGCACCTTGCCTCCAACTGAATCCCGAAATGCTTTACAAAAAATAAAATGGTCCCAGCACGCTCCCCCAGCCCTTTCCTGGTTTGTTGCCAGCGCTCAAGGGGGATGTGGGGAGCGCTGACTCCTCTCGGTGCTCAGCTGTGCCCGGCTCCGGGCCAGAGCTAACCCTGACCCTGGCGACAATCCCACAACGCACACCAGGACCTTTTTGGAAAAGCCTCTTCTGCACGGCATCCTCGGATTTTTTCCAGCCGGTTACCTCCCAGCTCTGGGAACCATCATTTAGGAGCTCTTAGACTGTTTCTTTTGGGATGTGACCTAAAAATGGAAGTTTTGATCCAGCCCTTAGTTTCCTCCCGAGCTTGGAGCAGAAGCTTTCAACACACCAGGTTTAGGGCAACCTCCAAATCCTGATCCACCTCCAGGTTAATCACCACAGCAACCCGGAGCTGTTATCAACTCTCTGCGGGCTGGAATGGGTGTGATTCCCCAAGCTGTGGGGGAATTTCGCCTCCAAGAGCTTTGGGGTAAAAGGTGAGCATTCAGGGCTCCGTTCCAGCCCAGCCCTGCTCTAATTTCCAACTCTATTTGTTCTATTGAGTGGTTATCAAGTTAAAAATGCAAGGACTATGGATTTCTTTCCAGCTTAAACATCTGAAAACAAATGTGCTAATGAGCAATCTGACCACTATAAAAATGATTACTGACAGCACTTCAAGGACCCAACTTTACTGCCTTCAAAAGCACCCAGGGCAGCAGAACGCAAGTGGCTGTCCCAGGGCCATCCATCCAGCCTTGGCCAGGGGGAGTTTCCAGATGAATGTTTATAGGAGAATAAAACAGTCAGAGAGGAAGAAAGGAAAGCCAGGAATCAAATAATCTCTTGCCAAAGCTTCTCCAAGCCTCCTGCAACTGATTCATGCTCAAGAGGCCAGAGGATGAGGTTTCCAGGTGCTCTGAATCTCTTCCACCAGTGCAGCTCAGGGACCCTCCTGATCCAGGTGCAGCTTCTCCTGGGGCTTTTCCAACCGGGAATTTCCAGGCACAGCCTCACTGAGCGGTTTTTCCTGCCGGAGGTTTCCTCCTACACCCACCGAGGGGAAGGAGGGAAAGAGAGAAATTACAGAGCTACTGGGATCCAGGCTTCAGCTTCGAGGTATTGAACAAAAGCGTGCCCTTCCTCAGTGCCTGGTGACTGATGGTGCAGTTGGAGCTGCCCATCTGTTAGGACATAATCCTCACTGAAGGAACAAAGAGGGGCATTAAAAACCAAACCCTGCTCCATTTAAACACAGATTGGAGATTTATGGGCGTTTCGCCGGCCCCTTGTTCCTCTGGTGATTGCCCATTCCGGGCGCTCTTTGTTTTCACAAACAACCACCCCTTCTCTCCGTGCCACCGCTTTAGAGCCAGGAAAAGGGACAGGTGCCAAAGACGAAGTTATTTAAGGCGTCGTTCTAACATCCCCTGGAACGGACAGGAGGGACAGAGCCAGCCCGAGGCCACGATCCCAGCACAGATGGGATCCTCTCCTATGCCTTGGCACGGCCGCTCCTGCGCTGGCACGAGCGGAGCTGGCTCCGGGCATGGGGGAGCGCTGCCATGGGGACTCCCATCCCCATCCCCATCCCCATCCCCATCCCCATCCCCATCCCCGCCCCCCTCAACAGGAGGACACCCACGGCCTGCTGAGGAATGCAAAGATTCCTCAGGGGACACGCTGGCCTCATTCCCCGGGCACCGCAGGGCAGCGGGCAGTGCCAGGTCGGTGCCGGGAGCGGGTCAGGGATGAGGCTGGGAGCGATGCCGGGGATGGCAGCAGTGACTCAGCCCCCCCCCCGCGCTCGCAGCCGGGACGTGCCACCGCAGCGCTGCCACACGCACTGCTCCACAGCTTTTCCTTCTGGGTGAGACTGAATGAGGCCACGATTGCGGCAGGAGGAGGGGGAAGAGCAGGTCAGCTTCACCTCAGCTCCAAGACATGAGCAGGAGACTCCCATGCTGGCAGCTGGGCCAGCGCAGGCAGCTGGAAGCAGAGACACAGCTCAGGGTCACGTCCCGGCTTTGTCACCGATCTGCTGTCCCTTAGCTTCGCTCTCAACCTGCGCTTACCCTCCTTGTTCCTCCAGACAGCAGCACCTTTCACACCTCCTGAGAACTCCCAGCCTCCCCGGCACGGACAGCTCCAGTCTGAGGAAGTCTAATCCCCGCAGTGGAATTGGGAATACAAATAAAAAGGAAAATAAAGGGCAAGAACCTTCCCTAGGGTGGTCTCCTACCCATCACCGAGAGCCATCAGCCTCACGCAGAGGGGCACGGTCTCGCTGCGGGTCTGCCCTGTGCAGGCAGCCAGGAGCAGGCAGAATTCCCAATCCCGAGGAAGCAGCAGGGCACGGCAGCCCAGCCCGATTCAGAGGGCACGCCGGGCTAGAGAGCACACTCCTGCCTGCAGATGGGTTGGGAGTGAACCGCAGATTGCTAAAAGCGTGTCAGGGGATGAAAGAGGCTCCGCTGCTCACTAATTGGTGCTCAGGAGCAGCCCAGCTTTGGCTGGCTTTGCCAGAGCCACCGTGGGCATCCTCGCCCTGGCAGTTCCCAGTCAGATTTGCTCTAAGCCCTCGTGCATTTGCAAGCCTGGCTGCTCCAGGCCTGCACTCCCGCTGGGAGCTGAGAGCCGACGGCTGATCCCGCAGGCTCTGAGCAGCCACCTGTCAGGTCCCCTGCCATGCAGAGCAAGTCGCTCCAGCTGCTCTGCCAAAGGCTCCCGGGGAGCCAGCGCTTCTCCTGGCACCGGCAGCCGGCTCAGCAGGGCCAGTGGGACCAGCAGAATGCAGCCACCAGCCCTGGCTGGCACAGGCACGGAGTCCACGCTGCCAGAGCAGAGGGGGCTGGGTTTAGAGTCACCTTCTTGTCCCCAGAGGCTGGGAGCTCAATCCCAAGAGCTTTCCAAGCCCTCATGGCCAGAACACAGGGTAAGGGAAATTAAAGAGCGAGAGAGGTTAAAATCCTTTTCCAGGGTCCTTGCATTGGCTGGGATATTGTCCTGCTGTTCCACCCTGGGCTGATCCCATCTCTCCTCTCCTTAGAGACCTCTGCCCAGGTCTGGAGCTTCCCACAAAAGGCTGGGATCAGGTGTGTCAGGGCACTGCCCAGCACCTCCCAGCCCTGCACGAGCCCAAACTCCAGCCCTGTGCAGATGGGTTCTGCAGAGGAAGCACCGACCGTGGCACGGAGCATCCCCCGCACGTCAGCAGAGCACAGCCAGCACAGCCCGCCAGGGCTCTGCTCCAGCCTCGGGGAGGAGGGGAAACAACTGCTTCCCTCTCATAAAACACGGGTTTTATTAGCTAGGAAAGTCAAATGGCTTTGCAGGAGGATGGACACCGGGGAAGGCTGCCCATGTTGGCCAGATGTGAACTACAAGACACAGAAGCACCTCCCAGGCAGATGCAGCCCATCCTCTGAGGTGATGCTCTGCAGAACATCCTTCTGCTCCCCCCAGCAGCTTCCTTCAGTTTAAATCCCCCACCCTCCGTCCCAGAGGGGTGCCCAGGCTGTGTCCTTACACCTGGGAGAGAAACAAAAGCCGGGCGACGCTGAGCAGTCACGACAACTCCTCGCGTCCTCCTGACTCTCCCGAGCACCGGTCCCCAACAACTTCCCCACCTCGTCCCGGAGCGCTCCTCTCCCCTTCCCCCGCGCCCGGCTCGGCAGGCTCCCATCGATCGGGGATGAATCAGGCGGCTCGTGGCGACACGGATCGCCACTTTTCACAAGTACTGCTCGCAGATCACGCAAACACATCCTCCCAGCAGAACACTTCAGAGAGCCTTCGCAAGCAATTAACGTCGCCGGGCTCCCGCCGGGGAGCGGGGGACATTAGAGGGAACAAGCTCTGTGCAACCACACAAACTCCGATTCGTTTGTTGACACGGGCAGATCGGTGTTTTCTCCTTGCTCGTGAGACTGCTCCCACTCCCCAGGGAAGTCTCCTGCAGGAGGAGCTGGGTCTGCTCCATCCACAGAGTCCTTCTCAGGGGGTTCTTCCCACACTCCGGTTTTGCCAAACTGGGGCTGATCGTTGGTTCCCAGCTCTGCCCATCACCTCCAGGCCGTCCTCACGGCCTCTGTCCACCCCAGGAGACCAGGCAGGACAGCCCCATCCCTGGCATTCAGAAAATCCAGCCGCGCTCCTGGACCTCAGCAGGACTCCGGCTCCCACTGATCCCACAGGGATCAAACACCCTCAAACCCCCTCGTGGCTTCGGGACTTCACAAAGAACCGGGCAATTTGTCCAAGCAGTTGATGGGAAGAGCTGAACCTTCATTCCCTCACACCCCGTTCACCAGAGCCCCGAAGCCCCAGGCCATCCTTTCTTCCCCCAAACCCGCAGGTTTGTGCCCTCCCTCCGTTCCCGGAGAGGTGACCTGCAGGGAGCTGCTGCCCACCGGGCACGGGGCCATCCTGCCGGTACAAGCACCAATAATTACAGCGCATTTACACCCCGCAGCCTGCACTGTGCTGAATGAACTCATTTAAGTCAGCAACAACAGGTCAAGCCAACAGTAACTTGTCTCCATCAGACCTACGGAGGGGCCAGGGGAGCTGCGGGAGGGAGAAACCCTTTTATCCTAATTAAAGCACAACCTGGCAGAGCTCAGCTCCCACCTTTCCAACACCTTCCACCAAACTGCTTAATCACAGGCAAATGAGTTTCTGTAATTACAGCAGGAAGGGATTTATCTTGGGACGCAGAGGTGGAGTAGCACAACCTGCAGAGAAAGGCGGTGTCAGCAAAGAGGCTGCCGGACGTGCAGGGGGTTCTCCGAGTCCCTAAATCCCTCCCTGATCCATTCCAGAGCCAGCAAACATCAGTTGCTGTGTGCTCAGACTCCAGGGATCGGCTCTGTGTGCTGGCTGGCACCAAACAATTTCTCCAGGAGGGAGCAGGAGCATCCCTCGAAGGGAAGGATCCGTGGCAGGTGGGCAGTCCCCTGCTCCATGCTCAGGGAGTTTTGCTCCTGGCTGAGCAATCCAAACCCGAATCTGTTTTTTCCTCTCAAGACAAATGAAGATGTTTTCCCAAGCTGGAATGGGATTTGACCACTGGACTGTTTTTTTTCCTGCAGCACTGTTCTGTCACAGCCTGAGAGAGCCAGAGGGGCCACGGGGGCACTGAAAAGGGGCTCCTGCAGCAGCTCCTCCTCCTCTATATCCATCCCCTGCTTCTGCAAACAGCTGGAAAAAGGAATTCCTCGGCTTCACCAGGGTCTTGTCTCAGCAACTGTGTTTAAGTCAATATTTATTCGCTGTGTACAGCAGCTTCAGTCAGGGACTCAGGAAAACAAACAGTGCTGCACTCAGTGCCTGGGAAAGGCAGGGTTTGACTCAGCACCGTCTCCAGCCACTTCCTAGGAAAGCTCTGGAGCTGGAGCTGCTCTTGGAACGCTCTGGAGCAGGTGCCACTGTCACCCGCAGCCTGGGGACCTGCCTGAAGCCACCAAGATCAACGCGGCGTGTGTTCCTCTGCTCATTTAACCGAGCAGGAGGGGCTGCAGCCCCAGCCCGGCCTGATGGATGCTGCACGCAGGCAAATAGGCACAGCGGCCTCCCTCCCAAAGCTCGGCAGGATTTCTCCGTCTCCACGGCCTCTCCAAGGAACACAGGGCATGGAATTCATTCCTGACAGACTATCACAGAGTCCATTTCCCAGGGCCCCGCTCAGTGTCCCTCAAAATCAAGAGGAAAATAATTTCCCTCAACTCTGGGTTGTTGGATGGCACTCAAAGGAGTTAAGGGCACTCAAAGCACTCGGGACCCAGAGCAAACGCAAGGAAGGGGCTGAATGCTCCCAGCACTGCCTGTCCAAGGCTGCCTCGGGCAGTCCAGCTGCCAGAGCCTTCCCCGTGCTCCCCAGGTCCTGCCTGGCAATAGTTTGGGAGCTACAGATCACATCTCACGTTCAGAGAACACTCCCACAGCAGCACGCCGGCCTTGCTCAACTTCTTCCCCTCCTTTGCCCGGAGATTCTTCCCTTCCCACAGAGCTTCCCACCTCTCCCGGCAGCTTTGCCTGAAGGGCTGAGCAGGGTCTTGGCTGCAACCCCCCCGGGAATCCCTGTGCGTGGCATTCTGTGGGCTCGGTGGGAAGCAGCTGCAGCCTTTGGATTAAACTGTCAGGAACATTAATAAAAAAGGCAAACCAAAGAAGACCAAAACTACAACAACAACAACAACGAAAATCAGAAGCTTCTGTTACACCCAGAAGCAGCAGGTTCATGCACTTTCGGAAGCACTTCTGAAAGGCAGATGAGATCAATACAGAGATGGAAAGCACAGGCAGCGCACAGGCAGCAGTCCCTTGTTTTATTCCGCACAGAGTCGCATTAAAAAAAAAAAAGAAAAAAATCCCTCAAACCAAAAAAGAATTACAGTCAGAAAAGCAGAGTGGGAACAATGATTTCTTGATTTCCCATATTTTATTTTCCCCACCAGCGACTTCCAGATCAAACCCACTCACTTTCCATGCACCAGCGAGGCCTTTTTGCCCCCGCAGCTCACCCTGAGCTCTTCGACTTCACAGGCCGACCCCAGCGTGAGCCCCCAGCCCAGAGCTGCGATGGCTCCGTGCCCCAGCTGGGCAGGGGGGCTCCGCTCCCCTCTTTGGCGGCCGCAGCAAAAATAGAAACCAAAACCCAGCCAGCTTCGTTTTTCTGGCCTGGGACAATGCCCAAGTCTCCTGTTCTGGAGCCTGTCCTGGGGACCCCAGCAGCGACCCCGCACTCGATGCTTTCGCCACCCCCTCAGAGCTGGCACCAGCGCGGGACTCGGTGCGTTAATTAAAGGTTAATGAACGTGCTCAGAGCACAGACATCAGTGCCCTCTGCTGGGACCAGTCAGAAGGGTCTGTGGGGGAGCACTGGGCGCCCTGTGTGGCTCCCAGCGAGGGCTCGATGTGCCCTGGCGGGGGAAGCCCAGGTGGGGGCGGGAGAGGTTCGGTACCTGCTGGGGTGAGTCCTCCCTGCACGGGCTCCTTCCTCCCCACCCCA
>VZRQ01011004.1:173635-219794 GCA_013397975.1 Machaerirhynchus nigripectus
CATCCCCATCCCATCCCCTCCCATCCCGGCCCTGCCGCCCCACAGGGCTCCCCCAGCCCCAGCACTCGTTGTTCCAGGCTCGGGGATGGAAAGGTCCCTCAGGGAGCACCAGGAGAACAGGGACGAGCCTGTCCCTTGTCCCTGAGCCGGGCTCCAGCCCCGCCATGCGCCCGGCCGGGCACCTCCAGCGCTCCGAGCTGAATCGGCTGTGACAGTGCTCGGGAAAAGCGAATCCCCAGGGAGAGGGAAGGAAGGGGGAAGGTGGGCTTTACAATTTATAAAACCACTCTCAGTTTGACTGCATTAGCTTTGCCTTAGGCTCCAAAACACGACGAAAGCCAAGTGGCGAGGGGGGGAAAGAGGGATTGGGGGAGAGAGGGGGGATGGCAATGAAGGAGAGAGCTGTAATTGCAATTGCTGGAATTCACTTTTAATGCTGGCTGCTGAATACAGTAAACACACTCTCAAGTCCAGGGAATAAGCATTGATTTTTCTTTTTTTTTTTTGCAAGTGTTCCAGTGAAAAGCTTCAAATCAATCCTGTTCTGTCAGACACTTTTTTGCCTCTTGGCCTCCAATTACTCACTCTCCACATCCACCCTGCCCGGATCTCACCTTCACCAGGCACACCTGATGCTGAAGGAGCACTGTTTGATCCAGAATCCCACCCCGCACAGCCAGTGGGGCCAGAGGAGCCCCCAGGGAGGGAGGCACAACCCCAGCACAGGAGGGGCTTTGCCTGCAAAGCACTCTTGGGAACAAGTGACAGCTGGAATGTGGAGAGGAGAGGAGGTGCATGGAGATGTGGGGATACTTCTCCCCTCATTACAGCTCCATAACACCATGGGTGGTGTTTTGAGGGCTCAGGTTGAAGCTCCTGGCTGGACACAGAACCCACAGGAACTTTTTGGTTGTTGTACTGAACCTTCAGCACCTGCTGCAGAAACACCAAGGACTCAATCCCAGTGGGAGCCTCCTCCCCCACCTGGCTCCCACACACCCCTCCAGCTCTCCGGGAGCCACAGGATTAGGTGCCTTCCCAAAGTTTCCTTTTCCAGCTGTGGCTGAGCCAAGGCAGAAGGCTGGATTTTCGCCCCAAGCATTTGCAGGTTCCTGGCGATGTTTGGTCCCTGCCAGCTTTCCCAGAGGCAGGAGCTAAGGGGGAAGAGCTCCGTGTGAGCTCCCAGCGAGTCCCACCAGCTGCTCAGTCCCTGCTGGAAAGCTTCAAAGCAAGGGAAAAAATGTCACTTAGCCAGGGAACAAGTCCAGGTTCTTTTGTACCCTCTGCAGGGGGACAGTGTCAGACTGCAGCCTGAGCGTGGCGCTGGCTTTGATTGTCTCCTGTGACTGAGGTGGGAAGGGAAGATGTTGTCGGGGTTTTGATGCTTCCCAGGACTCTACCCCCTGGATGGCAGCAGTTTATTCATCTGCTCCATGAACAGAGGGAGGAATACTGGCTGGAAAGTCTGGATTGTGGGGTAGGGACAGCAGGCCCTGTTGTCACACAGAGAGGGAACAGAGTCTCCTATAAAATCAAGGTCTATTCAATGATCTCAGAGCTCTTTTTCAATCTAATTGGTTTTGTGACGAGGAAGCAAAGCTGATTCTTTGTCAAGTTTTAATTCCAGGAGAAGCTTAAACAGCTTCTCCTCTGCTCCCACGGCAAAGGGAAGCTCCAGCTGCCCGTGCTCGTGGCACAGTCCCACACAGTGGAGGCACAGTGGGACAGGGCTGTGCCAGGCAGGGAAATGCCACCCACGAGGGGGACAGAGCTGTCCTTATGGCCTGATCAAACAGATCCTGCCAGAAAGCCACAGATGACATTTCCTAGGACAAAACTTTCTCCAAAGCAGACGCAGATGGAAGCAGACACACATCCCACGGCTTCTGCCACACTCCTCCCTTTTCCTCCCTGTTTTCCCCACATGGATCAAGACCTCCAGGCACAGAGAATTCGCTCTCATTCCCAGCACCCAGCAGGAGGAAGAGTTACCACTGCAGTGACACGACCTTCAGCTGCTCACAGCCCAGACATTTCCTTCTGACAGCTCCCACATTCACCCTCGAATTATATGTTCTGTATATGACTGTTAAGAATAATCACAGTATTTGCAGTGGTGTGTTAGGCACCAAATTACGTATAGGCAAAGCGATTAGAGAGCAGAACAAAGCGGTTGTTCATGCAGCTAATGGCCAAAGTACCACTATTTTCCATCAAGACAATTTGCAGCCAGCGTAGCATCTTCTCACTCCCCAGCCAGGAGCAGCTTTGCGTGAAATCTTCAAAAACAACTCTGTTATCGCAAGTCTCAACAGCAGAGCTCGGAGGGGGTTGTAACAGCCTTGATAGTCTTTAATTCTTCTCACCCCACCGCCTTTCCCTCCTGTCCCAAGTGCCTTCCTCGGGGAGACGAGGCTGAGCGCTGCCACAGCCAAGCTGTGTATCCGGCGCTTAATGGCATTAAAACTTCTGCTGACTCCCATCTTTAGATAAAAACCTGCTCTTTAGGTTTGTTTACTAAAAATCAAAATCAATAACCATCTCAGCTCGCTGTCCTACAAGCCTTCACTCTCAGCCTCGCATCCAGAGCCCTGTTTTCCAGGAGGATGCCAGAATATGCTCAAACCATACAAAAAACCCGCGTCTTCTACCTTTGCCAGAGTATTTTCATGGATAAAACCTTTGGGTTCAGGTCCCCCACCCCGAGGTCCTCTCTCCTTTTTTCCATGGGTCTTGTCCAAAAAGCCAAGCACCTGCTTTCTAAAGCCTGTCCAAGTCTGAACAAGGAACCAGAAGGAACTAGTCCAAGTCTAGAAGGAACTCTCCTGTGCCAGGCCCTTGGAAATACAAGATCCAACACGGTAATGACTCCCATCAAACCAAGAGGGAGATTATTTTAATGGCAGATTGCCCCATGGGGTAGGAAGGGAATGCCAGAACTTTTAGGGAGATGAGGAATCTCAGGCTGGGGCTGATGAGAACGTCAGACTAAGGATGGAGAAGGTGCAGGAACTGCTGGGAAGGAAGCAGTGAGGCTTTGGGAGCAGGAGAACGGGAATGCTGGTGCCCTTGATAGCTGTGGCTGCAAGGTTGATGGAGCTGCCAGGAGGTACAGCATGTTCTCTCCTATTGATCTATCAATGTCTGCTCTCCAGAGGAGGGATTACTCACTTCTGATAACACAGCAAGGTTGCCTCTGATGAAAATCAATGGCTCTGACTACCCAGCCTTCATTTAATTACATCACGCTGTAAATCCGGCGGGAGCAGAGCAGGGACATTCTCCACCACCACCACCCCTGCTCCATGTTCCTCTCCCCAGCTCTGCACAGGTATCTTCCCGGGATTATCAAGATGAATGGCCTCGATGAGGGGAGTTTTGCTGTCTGTTCTGTGGCCAAGGAAAGGACACGGGGACTTCTCCGTCACCTTGGCCCACAGCTGGCAAAGCCGGCCAGGAAGAGAAGGACACCAGAGATGTGCAGGCACATTCCTGGAAATTAGCTTTGTGGGAAGGAGGATTGGATTAAGACTGAGTGTGAGATCAGGCAGCTTTTTACAAGCTAAATAAGCAACAAGCATCTGAGAGAGATTTCTCCCCCTGTTTACAAGGCCAACCAAGGCCAGGTTAATTAATCTCTCTTTCCAGCTGCCCTCCTCACTAGGGCTTGTTCTTCACTTTGAGCAAAACACCCGAGACAGATGCTCAGATCTCTCACATTGCAGGGTGATGAAAACAAAGGCACAGATGAAAATTGCTTTAGAGCTTAGCCTCTCGCAGAAAACAAACGTGCCCGTGCTGTAATTAGGACTAGGCATTCGAAAAAAGAACCAGATCTTTGACCGGTGCTTAACCAGGGATAGTAAATAAAAATAACGACAATCCCTTCCCACACACACACAGAGCACACGCAGAGGCAGGAAACCAGGCAGGCCTATTTTCCTGGAGCTCACAAAAGAGAGTGGTTCATCTCTCTTGATCCTCGCACAAAGGCAGATCCCAGCACAGGCTGTGGCTCTTTGCGTGCTAAAACCCGGCAGCGACGCCCTCTCAAAACAAGGCATTCAAACACACTCTGCTGCCCCTGGGGAGAGTTTATACCCGGCACAGACACGCAGCCAGCGGTGGTTCATGAATCGCTCAGAGCTGTTCAGCTCCAGCAGCCGGGGCTGCAGCACAGAACATCATCACAAGCTGTGGCACAGCCCCTGCCACGCTCCCAGCCAGCAGCTGGACATGCCAGCACTGCCATTTGGAGCTGCCCTGCCTCCTCCTCCCCCTTCTCCTCCTCCTCCTCCTCCCCCAGACACGGCTGAAGGCATTCAGTGGCAGAGATAAATTCTCCCGTGTTTGTTTGAATGAAAAAGTCCCCGACGATGTTTTCTTTCCCTCGCCATTAACAGCACAATCAGAGCCGGGAGGCCTCAGCCAGCCCTCCCCACACAAACACCCGCCATCCTCAGCTCATCCCAGCTCCTTTCCCAGTGCTTTATGCAGAAAACAGAAGGCGAAAGCACAGCAGGCACCAGCAGCAGCCACTTCCACAGCCCTGCAGTTAAGCCCAGGAGCTGTGGTGCTTTAACACAGCTGGCAAACATCTGTGTGTGGGTCTCCTGTCTGGGGAGGGCTGCAGAAAGCTAAAAACCCTGAGTTTACTGGGGTTTGGGTAATGGGGTTGATGGGCAGCAGGATCTGTCTGGCTGTCCAGGAACCTCAGTCAGCACCAGGCTTTGCCCTGTCCCAGGAGAACATTCCTGCTCTCACCAACCCCGAGGACAGCAGCCACAAAAAGGCCAAAAAAACAGGTCAGAAAGTGCAAGAGCTCTCCTGGCACAGCTGCCTGGCTGTGGGAGAGCCTGCAGGCCCAGCAGGGCTGGCTGAGCATCTCTCACAAGAGATGTCTCCCTTCCTCCTCTGCCAAGGTCTCCTCTCCAAGCGCGTCCTCTCTGCCAGCCGGGCACGGCTCTGCAGCCAGGCCTGGAGCAGGAGGCAGGTGCCAAAGCCTTGAGTCACCAGGCTCAGAGCCCTGCCAGAGCCTGGCACGTCCCCGAGAGCTGGGGACACGGGGAAGGAGCAGTCTCCATGTGTGCTCGCTGCTCCTCGGGATCCAGACGTCATCTCCAACCCACTTGCTGAGGGCTGACGCGTTCCAGGGAGGAATAAGACACCCTTTGGAACATCTCTTCCTCCTCAGCAAGGGTGTCCTGAAGGAACTGCCAAAAATATGCTTTTCTCGGGGTTTTTGTGAGGGCTCTGCTGGTGAAAGGACAGGCTTCAACCCCAGGGAAAGGGGCTGTGGGGCCAGGCATTCATCCTACAAACACGGGGGCAAAAGGCTGCCTGATCAGGAGCTGTCAGCAGATTTCAATTGGAGGGATTATCAAGTGAGGGCTCTCTAAGGAAAAAGACAGGGGAGGGAAAAGTACCCTTAATTTCTAGATTATTTTATTTCTTAGCCCCATTGGTGTCAATTGCTTTGAGATACGGCCACGGGTATCAGCAGACAACTTGCACTCCTTATCCCTGGCTGTGGAACAGCTCCAGAACAGGGAAACTGCTCCTGGCCCAGTGACCTCGGAGATGAACTCCCCTTTCTCTGCTGTCAACAGAAAGACTGAGCTCAGTTAGCAATAGCACATTCCCAAGATTCTTTCCCCAAATGTGGCTCAAATTGGCTGTTGCTTTAGGAGATTGCTGGGGTGGAAAGGGCAGGGGAGACGGACAGAATGCAATCACAAGGGCCTCATTTCTCCTGGAAGCTCTATTAATGGACAAGGAGCTCTTTGGCACAGAGATGAGCCCCAGGGAGAGGGTAGCAGTGAGGAAGGCAGAAGGAAAATGCCTTCTGGGATTGATGCCTTCCTGTTCCACTGACACCTTGTCCCAGGCCTTCCCTGCATCAGCATTCAAGGGGACAATTCCCTGTCACTCACAGCAGCAGCTGACCGGTAATTAATCCCAATGCCAACACTGCCCGAGCCTCTCCCACTCCTTCCACGTTAATTTATTTAATTTATTGCTGTATTATTGCCAGACCTGTGAGTTAACTTCTCTCCACGCAACTGCAAAGGGGAAAGATCTGGAAGTTATCCCAGGGCTGTGTAAGACAGGAAATCATTTCCCACATCAGGTCCTGAGGCTCGCTTTGATCATGTAAACACACACAAATCAATTGGCTGCGGGATGGATGCCAGAGGTGGGCGACAGGAATTCCAGGGACCCACAGCCACGCTGCTGGAGCCTCTGCACTGGGAAGAACATCCCTTATCCTGGCTGACTTTGATGGAGGGATGCCAGCTGGCATCAGGGAAGATTTATCCCTTGTCACACAGCTCCTCTGCAGAGCTCGACAGCAGCGCTGGGAACACTCAGGCCCAGGAGCAAAGTCTCCTTAAGTGGATTCAGCAGACCTGGGCCAGTTCTCAGCTTCAGGAGCCTCTGGCCTGGCCTGGCGTGGCCCAGAACGTGGCACAGCTCAGTCTGACTGGATTTAGTTCAGAGCTCCACACTCGCACCCTCTGCGATGCCATTTCCTTCCTCTGAGCTCTTCCAGCCGAGCTCGTTAAGCCTCATCACAAACTGTAAACCTCAAGCCCGAGCTCCACCACCGCCCCGAGCTCGTCACCCAAGCGTTGGGAGATCGCTGCACGACTCCAGCAAATCATTTAATCCCTGTACCTCGTTTCCTCTAAGGCATCATGCCTCCTCTCTTTCTTAATCTCTGGGATAAAGACCATCATCAGATTTAGGCACTGGGGGGTCCCCAGCCACACAGACGGGGTCCAGCCACGGTGGAGATTCAAATGCTTGCCCCTGCTCCCCTCAGGAGCTGCACCAGCCGAGGATTAATTCCCCAGTGACTTCTCCCTGAGCTCCAGCTCCCGAAGGCTGCTGGCGGCACACGTGCTGCCGCGGCACGCGGAGCTGACCGAGCAGCTTATCGCCTTCCCCCCGGCTTATTACACCTCGGCAGCTTTGTATCTGGGAAAAAGGAACACCGGGAGCCCATCTCAGCGCCAGCTCTCGAGCAGGGCCCGCGCGGCTTTGAGAGCAGAGAGCTGAGATAAACACAGGCCCCGCTTTGTCAGGGGCTCTTTATCTCCCCGAGGGGCCTGTGCGGGCAGGGCAGGAGCCCACAGATATCTCACCAAGGCACTCAGGCTCTGTTCTGGCAGCTTTCCACCGGGAGGAGGCTTCTGTTCCCAGAAAAAAAGGCAGGTATCCATTGATACCCTGAGTGGGGTCCCCAGCGTGTCCCCCAGGGCCCCGGGAACAGCCAGCACCCCACTGGCTCAGCGTGCCAGCAGTCCAGGGGAACAGATGGATTCGGGGGCTAAAGTTACACCCTCAGCTTCCAGGGAGGTGCAGGCACAAGGGGAGACTTCTTCCCCTGGAGACCCCAAGGAAAAAATCCCTGTGGGGATCACGGAGGGGGGGCCAGGCTGGGGCCCAGCAGTTTGGCTGGGGCCGCTGAGCAGAGGTGGCAGGAGCAGGTCCCTGTCCCCCCCGGGGGCCTGAGGGCCGGGCCATGGCGGCCGCGCCGCGCTCGCTCGGGTGGAGGAGGCCGCAGCTCCCTCCTCACTCCCAAACCAGCTCCGGTGCCCGCTCCTTCCTCCAGTACACAAAACAAAGATGTCAGCTCCTGGGACACCGAAATTGCAGTTTAGGGGAGCCCCGTACCTGTCAGGAGACAAAGCCCCGACCCTGAGGCTGCCCCCAGAGCTCTGCAGATGGCTCAGGCCTCTGAAAACGAGGGCTTTTTTCTGCTTGGGAATGTGGGGAGGGAGACTCCTCCTCAGCCACCAGCAGCAGCCAGCAGAGCCGTGGTGGAAACAGCCTGTGAAATTAATGGAAATGGCTTCTCTCCTCCGCAAGGAACCTCTGGCAAAAGGGCTGGGAACTCAGAGCTTCTCCTGCCTGCTCCGTGCCATGACCCCCAGCACGGCAGGAGAGGAGAGGAGAGGTTGGGACGGCTCAGGCTCAGCACCACGTCCTGACCCACAGCTCCGAGGTGTCCCCAGGACACAGCTCACATCCCAAAGGAGAGGAAGGTGAGGATGCACCGCCGTGGCCAAGAGCCCTCCCTGACCCAGGAAAACACCTGGGCCTCACACAGCAGCCACGGGGTGCTGGGAAGGTGAGCTGGGGAGGGAAAGGATTTAACCCAAGGTGGCCAAAGGCCTCAGATTTAACCCAGGTAGGCAGGAGAAGTTCAGCCACATCCAGCGCTCAGTGCTCGGTGAGCTCCAGTCACCAGCTCAACTTGAGCCCAGGCTGCCTGGCTTCCCTCTTTTAGCTGAAACTCAGCGCAGACTTCTCCTTTCTTCCTCCAGCGTGGCTCAATCCATGGAAATGAGCTCCAAGACAGGGCACATTGTTGGAATATGCTTAGAGATGCAGTTTAAGGAAACCAACGGCAGCCTGGAGCCCCAGGCAAGCTCCCTGCGGAGAAAACACCAACGTGGTGTAAAGCAGCTTATTCCTTTTATTTTGGACCCCCTCGGGCTGAGGGCAGCCAGGAGGTGAGGGCGGGTGGGCACCGTGCAGGGGGCACTGCCCCACACTGGCATCACCACCACAGCCTCGACCTGCAGGTGAGCTCCCCTGCCCCGACAGTAGAGCATGCAGGGGGAGTGCTTCTAATTGAAAAACCCTCTGAAAGCTGCTTTGGAAAGAAATAATTTAAAGAAAAAAAATAGTTAAGGGAAAAAAAAAAAACCATATCTCAATTGCAAAGTTCCTGCCTGAGCCGTTTCATTTCCATTTTGTACCACAATAGGAGGAGAGCAAACAATGGCTGAGAGGAAGCAGCCTGATTGTGGGGAGGCAAAGTGCCACGCTTGTCTTTCATCAAACGTGGGTGAACTCGATTTAAAAAAAATAAAAAATATAAATATATCCACTTCTTCACTTCATTATTTCCCCTCCCCCCAAAAACCAGCCCCTCAGGACAGCTCATTGCAACTCCTTCCCAGCCCTGCTGCCCTCGCCCACAGCCTCAGAGCTGCTTAGGCTTCTACTCTCCCTCCTTCCTCCCCAGACTGGGAGATTTGGGAAGGAAAGGCTCATTCCAGGGCCACCATTCCCAGTGCCACCAAAGGGCCACCTCTGTCAGGCTGGAGCCGCGGAGAAGCGCTCATCCCACCCAGCAGCGGCAAAGAGGAGGGGAGCGAAGAGAATTCCGGCGGCATCACTTCCAGCAGGGCCGGGAGGGCCTCCCCTGCCACCAGGGCGCCTGTTCAGGGTGACAGCTCCGGGTGACAGCGATCGGAGGGGATTCACCACCGCCGCTTCCAGCGTTCCCATGGCGACGGGCGCTCGGCGCGGCGTGCGAAACACTCCATTCGCTTATTGATTGAGCCGCCGTCAAATTCAATCACAAGTGAAAATGGATTTTTTAATGCGACTATTAGCTGCTTTTGAAAGGCAAATTGAGTTCGGTTATACCGAGTCAGCCGTCAAAAAACAATTTGCCGTCAGCCAGACGGGCCGGAGAGGAGGCCGGCCGGGAGCAGCGGCAGCGCGCCCGCGGATCGGGAGGTCCGAGACGGGAACCGAGGGGAAATACGGCTTTTCCTCCTCAAAAATGCACTGGGTGAGGAAGGTGAGGCGCAAGGCTGGGCTTTGAGGGGCTGGCATGGACACGGCTTCTTATGGGATCCGTGGCAGGAAAGGAGCAGGGCGTTCAAGGAGCAATTTTGAGGGGGTTCATCCCAAAAACCCAAGCAGGGCTGCAGGACAGGCACGGTGGAGGCTGTCCCCAAACACAAGGGGAGCCAAGAGAAAAGGACACACAACCCACGGTGCTGCGGTGAAGCCCAGGCCGTGCCACCCCCTCCCTGTGCCACCCCACAGCCACCACAACCCAACAGAGCTCGTTTCCTTCCAGCCGCTAAAAAATAAGATTTTTCCCTCGCTGATTAGGGAAGCAGGTTCTCATTACTGCTTTAAGTGAGGATCAATATCGCAGCCGAGTCTGAAATCAGGCCTGTCTGGCGAGGTGCTGAGCACACCAGTTTCCCCAGTTTGGGGTTGAGCAGCATTTCTGGGGGGCATTCACGGCGTTGCTCCAGGGTGGAGATGGAGGAAGGAGGTGGGACAGGACAGAGCAGCTTTTAACTGAACTTGAAGTTCAGACAAAACTCTGCCAGATGCAGGGGGACTTGCCTGTACACACATGTTTATAGATTAAAAACCTCTATATCATTAAAAAACCACATAAAAATAAATACATTTCCCCCCTACAGAACTCAAGGATTATAACAGAGCCCATTAATTATAAACCAAAATTTTAGACCCCCTGAGAAGCCTCCAATAAATAAATAAAAATCCAGCTTCACTTTGGGGTGCCACCTTTCCTAATTCTGCTGTCAATCCCACGAGCGAACCCACAGGCCTTACGAAACACTTGCAGGAGCAGCCCAGGAATTTCTGAAGCAGCATAATCCACAGATCTGCTTTCAAAGAGCCTCTGCTTCCTGCAAAGCTCCAGCCCCAGCTAATGAGAGCTTAACCACATGTTTGTGGCAGATGAAATAGTATCATTTTGCAATTATTATCATTCAAACATTATTTATTTAACCCGCAGCCACATTATATTGACTGCAGAATTGCTGTCATTTTTACTTTTTGATGGCTCTCTTATTGAGCTGAGTGTGAGGAATTGTGTTCCGTGTTCCCGGTGTGGAGGAGGCTTTCCCTGCTCCCTCACCTTCTCCCCAGCCAGGTCCAAGTCTCTGCCCCAGAGCTGGTGGTGTTAGGTACCAGAATCCCCAAAAAACAGGCGTTTTCCCATCTTTTCCTCTGCTTCACCTTCCCCCACTGGTCATATTTGGGGAATTAACCCATTCTGTCCATCGACACAAAGCCCTGTTCACCAGAGAGTTACGGGACAGGTAAGGACAGAAGGTGGATTTGGTGTCACCCTTGTACCCCCCCAGCAGCTCTGAAAGCTCCTTTGAAAGCTGAAGCTCCTCTGAAAGCTCTGAAAGCTGGAGAGGGGAGGCAGCAGCTGAGGAGCTCCGTGCACCCCAGAAAGTCCAAATGTGGGGACAACAGATAGCCTTGGGCTGAAAACCCTTCTCCAAGGAAGCAGCAGGACGAGTCCCAGCCAACATCCCTGGGGTTTGCAGCAAAATAAACACCAAGGGGTGCACGACTCAAGATCCGAATGTCAGCAGGGTAAAAAAAGTCTGCCCTCCCTCTCCCTCCTGGCCCTGGTTCTTCTCTCGCACATCCCTCTCCCGAAGCCTTGCAAGATGTATCCACACAACAGGAAATCCAAGATTCCCCTTCGCCTTCTTCTTTCCTCCTCTCTTTTAATTTTCCCCAAATGTAAATGAGGAAGTCATCTCTCCCCCGGTGATGAAACATCTGCCTGGAGAAGCTTGCAGTGCAATGCAACATATTTTGATCACTGCTCCATCTAATTACAGAGAAGAGAAGAGAGAAATCACAAAGCAGGGTTTGGGACTTTTTTTTCCCCTAAAACACAAGGCATCTGAAAAATAATAGAAAAACAGCAGCACTGACAATCAGAGCAGAGGCAGCTTCCCCATCAGCCTTGAAAAACACCACTGGAATACAGAGCCCGCGTGGAAGGAGAGGGATTTCAGGGTGAGATAGGGAAAGATTAATTGCTCGTGCCAAGGACACGTGGGAATGGAATTGGAATCTCGGTATCCTCAAAGCTGGAGGCTGCTCCAGCCAGGGCACAGCGATCTGGCTGCACACCCATCCTTTGGGGCTCACCAGGATCAAGTTCTTGCAGCTCCCTCACACCTACCCCAGAGCACAAGGGAAGGAGGGACGTGGGGGGAAGAGCCTCAAAGAGCAACTCTCGGTCACGAGTTTCAAGACCCACCAAACATTTGGCGTTCGGTGCCAAGATGCAGAAGGGGCAAAGGCTGGAGCTCAAAACTGGGCTGCACTGGCTCACCCCAAACAGGAGCAGCAACTCTGCTCCAGGAGCAAGCCCAGGTTCTTCCAGAGAAGCTCTGGAGACACTCAGACACAGCTCCAACCTGGCGCTGGCAGGGGCAGAGCCCTCGCGTTGGCCTCGGCTCCTGAAGTGACAACGGGAGAGGTCTCAAAGGCACGGCAGGCAGCAACGCCCACACCCCTCGGCATTCCAGAGGGGCTGATTGCTTCCCTTGTTTATCTCTGAAAAAATTCACCGTGAAGCACTGGTGGGGCGCGGCCTCCAGCCGCTCCAGGATGTTGCTCGCCGCGGGTGATGGAGCTTTTAGGAGTTCCAAATAAAGCCCTAATCACAATCATTGCTGTTTCCCTGTCTTGCTCTTCAAGCTCAAAGGGAGACCATGGCTAAGCAGCAACAAACAGCACCTCTAACGAGACCTTGCATGGCAAGGAACCAAGCCCAGCACCGGGGGAGCCTGTTGAGCAGCCTCACTGGAGGAGTGCTGACAGGTTGTTTACAGCAGCTTACAGAAAGGCAGTGCAAAATAAACAGGAGGCTACCTGCCTTCCACCCTTCTCCCACCCGGATTTCCAAGGGAAAACTTGATTTCCCTCCTAAACGTTTCAAGTTTCCAGAGGAGGGAAACAAAACGCTGCCTGAGATGAATGGAGGTTGGCAGCTGGTGGTGACAGGTATGGCACTTCAAACCATGGGAAACAGGCCTGGAACGTTCATGCACCGCAAGGAAACAAAAAAGCTGATGGGAAGGATGCCCACAGACAGGCAGGGGGGTCCCAAGCCCCCGTTTTTCTTCACAGAGATTTGTCAGCAGCGTTCTGCTGGCAGCCAGGCCCCCGTCCATCCTGCCTGCCAGCTCTTTTTCCAAAACAATTGCTCCAAGGATCGTCCTCACCGTTTGTTATCCTGCCTGAGCGTGAAGACACACAAGTGAGCAGCAGGTGCTTGTCTGGAGCCAACGGCACACAGTGGTTTAATCCAAGTCCATCTGCACGTGGAGAACGGGCTGGAAGCGCTGGAGCCCACAGAGCTCGTCACCACCACGAGGAAAACAAATGGATCCACTTCAAAATCGTGCCTGCCACAGACACCCCGAGCTGCTCCTGAAAGGTCACATCCCTCCTCAGTGTGGGTTTGATCCAAGTCTTGTCTGTCAGGGAGAGAGAAAAACGCAGCCCTGGGGCTCTCCGAGACGGAATTAGTCCTCTGAAGGCTGCCCTGTGGGCACAGGCACGTGGGCACGGAGGGAGCGCGTTGTCACCTTGGCGGAGCGCCGTGTGCTCCCTCCTCGAGTACAGCTGGTGCTGACAAGGTCAGAAGCAAGAAGAAAACTCACCCTGGGCTAACGGGAGGCAGAGTCGGAAGATTAGTCACCACCCAGAGATCCGCGTTTCCTGGGAAATAAAGCAGCTGACAAGGGGTGGAGGACATGAGAGACGCAGGACGGTGTGGGATTCCAGGCTGGAATTCAGACCCTGGCTCTGCCCCAAATCTGCACAGCCTCTGCTTCTCTCTCTGCACGTCCTGATTCTCCTCCTGCTCCCCAGCTCCTCTCGGGGCACTGGGAGCTCTCGGGCGTTTGCCAAGGGCAAGTCCTTCCGAGCACAACCAAAATCCCCAAGGGTCAAAGGGACAACTGGCCCTAACCCCTCCCAGGACAGGCAGAGAGAGGGGCTCCTCCCCAGCTGTTCCTGCTGTCTCCCAGGACACAGGAGCGTTCCCAAGCCGATCTGTCAGTCTATTTGGAGCATCAGTGTTTGCCTAAGCAAATAGCTCGGAAAGCTCCACAAATAGCAGGAGGGTTGGTTAATTGGGAAGAAGGCAGAGAACCAGAGAGCAAAGCACACGCAGGCAGCACCAGCGGCGGGGAAGAGCACGGCTGAGGGGATCTGGCCGCCCCAAGGGCACGTTTGCCCTCCATACATTGTTTTCTCCGTCCCAGCACCACCGTCAACAACACTTTCTGCATATGCAAATAGGACCATACTCCCGCAATTACATGGCAATCAGAGGCAAATTACATTCTTGCTGTTTACTTTCAGTGTCCTTAATTAATCCGGTTATTAGACGATTAATGAAGCTTGTTTGGTGAAAAACTCATAGCATTTACAGCGCGAGCTCACGCGTACAGCCGGCTGGCATCTGGCTCCGCATCGGCACGTGGGGCTGGAGGCAGCGCGGCCAGCGCCTGTCCCCAAGGCCGGCAGAGTAGGGTGACACCGACACCGGCCCCGCAGGGCTCGGGGGGTGCTCGGGGGGTGCTCGTGGCGTGCTCGGGGCTTTGGCTTTTCCCGCTGTGCCTCCGCTCCAGGAGCTCAGTCCTGCAGCTCGAGCCAAGCACCAGCTCCCAGCTCCCTGTCTGGAGACACAGCCCCCGCCTCCCTGCTCCTCCCCAAAGGCAGCAGGACCCACACCGGCAGCTCCCACCGCTCTGGAAGCTGCTGGAGAAGGTTCCCGGCCCCGTGCAGCCGCTGGCCCCCGTTATCCCTCTCCTCGGCCGGCTCGCAAGGCACCCTGCCCTCCCCAAAGGTCACCCCAGCTCGTGTTTGGTTAAGCTGCCGGTAATGAAGTGGCATGTTCATCTAATGATCAAATTGCTGCACCACGAGCATGAAAGGCTGAGGAGAACTAATTAAGAAGCTCATTTGCATACTCCAGCGTTTCCGGTGCACGTATGGGGTTCCCATAGCAACCGGTACAAAAGCCGGTGATGGTGTGTGGGTTTTAGTGGGTTTTAAGTGCTGTTCCTTCCCTTTGTCATCCCCTGCATATCACAAAGGCTCTGCGAGGAAGGTGCGGTGACACCGGGCTGGGGAGGGGCGTTTCTGCACAGCACGGAGGGGGGACAAACGAGCTGCGAGCGTGAGCGGGGGCTGAGCCCGCTCCCAGCGCCACCAACTCAGATATCCGAGAGGGGAGCAGGGATTTGGGGGCTGAGGACACTCTGGAACGGAAACCCCTGGCCTGACAGCGCTCTATCCAAAACTCTCCTGAGTCACTTTGGCCTCAGCTCCAGCGGGAAGTTTTGCAGGGGACTGCACCAAATCCCGCAGCATCCCCGAGCCCTGAGGGGGGACTGGCTGCAGGGAGCGCAGGGAAACGCCTGCAGCACCCGGGCCATGGGGACACGGTGGGATGGGGCCCCAAATGCTGCGCCCCAGTGCGGGAAGAAGGAAAGCAGGGCTGGCCAGGTGAGGGTGTCAGCTCCAGTCCCAGCAGGTTCCCCGCAGTGCGGCGCAGTCCAGCCCCGGCTCCTTCCATCATGTCACTTTTCCTAAGCACCAAGATTTCTTTTCTGCTTTGTATTTCTGGCAAGAAACCTTTGCATTTAGATAAGGAATAAAGCCTGGAATCAGATCTGAACTCTGCGGCAGAGATCACCATTTTAATGAATTAAATATATTCCAAACTAAATGTAACCTCTTAGCGCTCGAATTTTTGAGTGAGACTAACTTAAAGAAAAAGCCAACAATCCAACTCATTTCAGCTCTCCCTGGCTGTGAACTGGCCACAAGCCAATCAGTTATCTTGAATTATTCGTTATTCAACTTCCCTGCAACAGCCAGTTTCCAGGCTGTGAGTTGCAGGTGAGCGGCTCCTCCGGCCGCGGCTGCGCTCTCATCCCAGACCAGTTTGCGGGCACTGGTTTCACCGGGCTGCCCAGGAGCCTGGCCCGGGGCCATGGCGAGGCAGGACACTCCGGCTGGCACGTTCAGCGTCAGACAGCGCCGGCGGGGCTGGAGGGACCGGGGCTGTTTGACATCCAGCAGCAGCGATTACAGATGCAAACAGAGCCCGAGCATCCCCCGAGGGCTGCGCGGCGCTGTCAGGCCTGGGAAGAGACATTTAATTCCTCCCTGTTAATTCGAGGCTGCGCAGGGAGGGCAGAGCTGCTCCGGCAGAGCGCGTTCGGTCGCGGGGAGCAGATGCTGCAGCCGAATGAAGCCCTGGATGCCCGCAGAGCTGGGAAGGGCAGTTCTGGGAGTGGGGAGGGCAGGGATGAGACCTCGGCTGTGCTGCCCCAGGCTCAGCCCACCCCAATTGCAGAGCCTGGCGCTCAGGGGGCAGATGAGGGAGGAGAATGATGCCGAGGAGCAGCAGCGAGGCAGCAGAGGAAGCCCAGCTGGTCCTTCCTGCAGCCCCCACCACGGTCAGGGCTTGAGGAGCCCCGAAACTCTCACCCCTCCACTTCAAACGCCTCACCTCACCATTTCCCACTCAAACCAGGAGTTTTCCTCTGTCCCAAGCCTACCCAGTTTGGAACGAGCTCCAAACCCGTCAAGCTGGAAGAAGTCCTCTTGCCCATCCAAAGCTTTCTCCTCCCCTAACATTGTTTTCATTTCCCCCTCCCCCCCGTTTTTTATTCTCAATAAAAACATAATTACAGGCTTTTAAAAAAAGCAAATTATAGTGACATACTTTAATTATCTCCAAGCAATGGAGGACTAAATTACACAGTCAGGGAATCGGAGGTTACCTAAAAATAAAAGCAAGAAGCTTCATTAAATGCTAATTGCAGCTTTCACCACTGAAGTGAGATTTCAACACAGACCACCACTGACTCACTGGGCCCTACAAGAGAACATTGGGGCTGGGGAGAGACTCTGGGATGCACAGCTCGTGCCTCCATCCGTGGCTCCAGCCACAGGGATTGCTCCAAAGGGAGCTCCAAAGGCTCCACTCTGCTGCTGGACCTCCCCCAGCCTCAGGGCCGGGTGCTTCCACCTCCCTCTGGAGCACCCACTGTCCCCTCAACCCCACTCAGAGGCACTGCCCGCCTTCCCAGCAGCTCTGAGGGGCTCAGCACAGCTCCTCCAACGCTTTGGAGCAGAGAAACAAGCTCTGGTTTTTCCCAGAGCTGGTCCTGCACCAGGAATGGAACCACAGCATCCAGCCCAGCTGTGCTGCCCTCTGCTCTGAACCCGAGTCCCACCTTGCTCCCAGCACCACTCGGCTCTCCTGGGGTGAAAATGGGTCCTTGGGGCTCTCCTTGTGGGCGAGGAGCTGAACGGAGCCCTGTCCTCCTGTCCTGTCCAAACCAAGCTCTGCTCCAGCCCTCTTCTTCCCATCCCCTTCCTGCAGATTTCCTCCCCGAGGAGCTGCACCGGGAGATCTCCAGGCCCAGAGGGGCAGGGGGCTGATTTTCCCCAAGACATGGGAAGGGAGGCACGAGGTGGCAGGCAGGCTGGAGAATTCGCAGGGAAATTATCTTGTTTTTCCATTTCCCATCGAGTCGGCCTAATTATGCCACCGAAGTCTGTAATTTGCCTCTCACAGAAGAGAATTAATGACTGGTTCCAGGCTGCTGCTGCTCCAGGCGGGGGCACAGCTCCCGCTCCAGCCCCCAGCTGTGCCCTGGGACCCCAAAAGTTCCCACTTGTCCCTGGAGAAAGGAGCTCAGGAGAAGAGCTGGCGAGTGGGAACAGCAGCCGAGGACAACAGAAAGTTCCAGGAGGCAGGAAGATAGGGGCAGGGGATGGAGGGAGCTGGCACCAGCCCAGGTTTTTTCCTCGCCACTTCTCAAAGTCCCGGAAAAAGTGAGAAATCTGCAGGTCAAGCACTCGGGGAACTCAGGCAATTATCGTTTAAATTCAACAGCCCTTCACAGAAATAACAGGAAAATCAGACAAGTGCTTTTAAAGCTCTGAGGGAGGCGAGGAGGAGAAACGACGGCATCAATTTCTGGGTAGGCACCTCATTTGGAAAAAAAATATACACAAAATACCCAAAACTAGGAATCTGATATCCAGGAATCAGAATCCACTCTGCTCTTCTCCTCAGCCACAGGCAGAGCTACCCTCAAAAATATTAAACAAAGCAGAAAAGCAGAATCTGGATCCTCACAGGTCCCATGAATTCCCTGCTGCAACATCCACAGCAGAGCCTGGCTGATCCCCATCCATCTCACCAGCTTACAGACAGCTCCCTTTTAATTAGCTCCAGTAATCACAGAGGTGTTGAGAATTAAACGTTGTATCACGGATAAAATTAACCAGCTGTGTGGAGAGGTCACTGCATCCACCCCTGGAATGGGCTGGGAGGGACAGGGGTCGTTCAGCAGCTCAGGTTTGGGGTGACAAAAATGCAGAATATCTGGAGGGCTTAGAACCACCCTCTCATGAGGGGAGTCAGGTGGAGGCTGTAATTAAGTCAGAATCAGCCTTTCCAGTCATTATCAGGCAGATTTCAGGGTGAAAGCTGCTTGTGACACCATCAGAGCAGAATCCCCGAGCCAGAAGCAGCACCAGAGACATCAGCTCGGGTTTTCTCAGAGCCCTCTGAACCAGGCAGTGCCTCACATCCGATCCGACAGTGATGGATGCGCTGGGAACGGAGCAGCTTTTTCTCCTGAGAAGCTCTTTTGACAAGTATGATCTTATCAAAGTTCCGAGCTTTTCATTACGCTGCTTTTTTTCCCTTTTTTTAACTCCTGCCTTCAAGCCAGGCTCTGTCCTCTGCGCACAGGCAGGAGCGGCTGCGTTTCCCTCCGGCACCAATCCCTGCCTGCAGCTGCCAGGGGGCTCAGGGCACCCAGGTGCCCCCCACACTGCCCAGGGTGAGAGCAGAGCTGTGATTAACACCCAAACGGGTCCAGAAATGTGCAAAATACGGGGGTGACACCGCACAGGCTCGGAGAGGCGGAAACACCGGCACCTTTGGCTTGGGGGAACAGGTACAAAGGGACAGGGAGCCAGCCCAGCACCCCCTCCCAGGCCAGGTCACCCCTTTCACCAGGCAGCTGAAACAAAGCTTGTCCAGAAGCTGGAGGCACCCAGCACCTCTCTCTGCCTCCTTTTCCCCTCTCCCAAAAGAGCCAAGTTTGGCCCCTCCTCTCCTGACCCAGCAGCCAACAAGCACAGCCAGCCCCAATCCAAGAGGGAAACGCTTGGAATGCCCTGTGCAGAGGCAGAAGCAGCAGCGGCCAATGCACCAAACTGCCCCAAAAAGGCACAGCCCGGACTCTGGGAACAGCCACGTCCCTCACACGCCGGGCTGTGCCATCCCAAGGACAGGCTGCAGCCAGCAAGAGGAACCTTCCCTGCAGGCTGGGCAGAGCTGCTTTCGTCAGCCCGGCATCCTTTAGGTTGGAAAAGCCCTTGGAGATCCTCCAGTCCACCCCTTAACCCAGCAATGCCAAGGCTCCCAGTGCCACATCTGCACGCTTTTTCAATCAATCCCTCCAGGGATGGGGACTCCAGAGCTTCCCTGGGCGGCCCCGAAGGCGTGGGAAGCCCTGGGAAATCTCCTCCGCTCTGCTCCATCCCCGCAGCCTCTGCCCCCAGCTCGGGGAAGAGAACACGAGGAGGAATCAGCCCTTTCCACCCCACACCTGCCCCAGTGCCCCAGTGCCCCACTGCCCCAGTGCCAGGGACACGCCGAGCTCCCCTCTCCCCATCCCATCCCATCCCATCTCACACAGTTTGCAGCTGCCTGGAACCTCCAGGAATGCCTGGAGACAAAGGACACCAAGCCCTGAGCTCTCCCAGAGGGTTTGGCCACCCAAACCCTTCCCTGCCACCTCCTGAAGCCAAGTCACCAAGAGACAGCAAACGCCGAGTGCAAAACCAGGGTCTTTTATTAGAAATCTCCTCGTATAAAAATGATCATGCTCTACACAGTCATCGAATAATTCATAAACATCCAGGCACTGAACTTTGTTTTTTTTTTTTGTGTGTTTTTGTTTTTTGACTGGTCAGTACATAAAGCAGACATATTTCAATCCATATGGTCATCACATACATTAAGGAACCACCTATAGAAATCAGCACTTTGAACACAGTCTAGGTTTTATTTTTATTTTATTCTGCTGTCTGATTTTTATTTTTTTTAATGTAAATTTTAAGTATTTTTTATTTCTTTTTCCTTTTTGCAACATATAGAATTTGGTAGGATATGGGGTAGAGAGTGAAGAGGGACGGAGGAAGACAGGAACGGAAGAAAATGGAGGATTAAAAAAAAAAATAAAAAGAGAAAACAGAAGGTTCTGCACAACCACAAACAATCTCACAAATTCCAGAAAAGGGAAAATGTTGGGGCTCTTAATTTTTTTCTTTTTCTTTGCCAAAATACAGGGGAAAAAAAACCCAAAGACTTGCTGAAGTCCGTCCCCTCTTGCCCGCGCTCCGTCCCCGCACTCCGCTGTCCCTCCGTGGGAGCCATGCACCGCCACCATGGGCGCTGGAAGAGTTTTAGTGTTTCTTTATGGATTTTTTTGCTGCTGTTGATGGCGTTTTTCCCCCGGGAGCTCTGCCCGGTGGCCCCTGCAGGAGCACGTCCCCCTGGCTGCCACCTGCCTGTCCTGTGCCGCTGTCCTTGCGAGGAGCTCGGCTCCCTCCCGGTCCCTCCGCTCCCGGAGCTAAATGGCGTGGTTGCTGTAGCTGACGTAGGTCTGCTTGGTGGCCAGTGCTGGAAGGAGACACAGAGCTCACGTGGATCATTAGCAGAGGCCACCTTCGCCCCCCCCAGCTCCTGTCCCACCCCCCTGACCCGGCCGCCGTGCCAGGAGGTGCCAGCAGGGATGTGACAGGGTTCGCTCACGGATCCGGACAGTGCTGGCACTCGGGATCCCTCCCTGAGCTGTGGCGGAGGGGCTGAGCCCCACAGCAGCTGTGGGGGCTCTCCAAGGAGGGTTCATCCCAAAGAGAGCCCCTAGGACGTGCCATGAGCCCCCGGGATGGGAACGGGGCCTCAGGCTCCCACCTGCTTCCCTCAGCAACCTCCTACAGACAGACCCACGGGTGCTGCCCCTTCCCAAAGCTCGGCTTGTCCCAGCCAGCCCTGCCTGGGACAAACTGTGGGGTCCCAGGGGGTTTTGGGGTCCCAGCTGGGTGTCCCACACCCCTGGCCACCACTCCACAGCAGCTGGGAGTGGAGCAGCAGGGCACAAAACCAACCAGCCTGGCTGCCCCCTCTTCCAGGGGGTGCCAGAGGGACACAACCCTGCTGCCACCCTGGAGCTTCCCCCGCCCTCAGACACACCAGGAGAGGAGCCAGCGATGGCTCCAAAGCCACCACATGTCCCAGACTGGCACAGGGGGGGCACAGCAAAAGCCACAGGGCCATGAACCCTCCCACACCCCGCAGGGCTGTGCCACTGCCCTCGGTGGGGACAACGCTCTGCCGAGACCCCCACGAGGTCCCCAGGTACCACAGGGTGAGCAGGCACAGGGACACCCTCCAATCAAGGGCACGGGCAAGTGCTGGCACAGATGGCCCAGCCTGGGACACCCTGAACAGCACAATCGTGTCCCCGTGGAGCCCTTGCTGCAGGTTTCCTACTGGTGTTCCCAGATAACAATTAGATAGAGCAGAAGGAATTGGAGCTGACAGAGCTATTTGTTAGCTGCGATGTTTTCGTAGCTGATCTGCCCGTATCAAAGCCCCGTGAATTATTTATTCTGTTGTTTATTTAAGGATACGTGACCCGGCAGTGACAGAGTGAAAAATGTCCCCTCGGTGCTGCGCTGATGTCCCCCTGCGCCTCCCGCCCCCGGCGCTGCCGCCGTGCCCGCTCCCTGCCAGGGCGCACCGGGAGCCGCCAGCCCCGCTCACTCCGAGCCTCCCCAGCCCCGCGTGAGGCTCTGGAGTCAGGGATGTGCAGATGGAGCTCAGCTCTCCCCGTTCCCAGCATTTACGATCCTCGGAGGACCCCTCTGCCAGCCCCTGCGGGAGCCACCTCACCTTGCGTCTCCAGGTTTTCGCAGAGCTCCGACTTGGCCTCTCCGTTGGGGCGGAACCCTCCCTTCTGAGAGAACTTGTTGGACATGGTGGCCGCTGTCACCACCGCCTTGAGGCTCCGCTTGCGCTTGGGGACGTTCTGCTCCGGGTGGAAGAGGATGATGTACACCTTGGGCATGTAGAGCATGCCCAGGGACACCGAGGCACTCAGACTCACCGAGATGGTGAGCGTCGTGGTCTGGATGTACATCTGCAAGACACAAGGCCGCCGGCTGAGACCCCGCCACGCCCCTGGGGGGATCCAAAAGGGGAAGGAGGAAAAGGGGAAACGAGGGAAAGCTGGGGTTAAATGAAGGGAGCAGGGGAGGCAGGGCTGGAATGCCAGCAGTGCCAGCTGTTAAACGCGAGGTTCGATGCTCCGCTCCAAGGTGGTGCTGGGCACAGCAAGGACACCCAGTCCCAGGGCACACCCCACGCCCAGGGCACTCCCCACTCCCCTCCTCCCTTCAACAGGTAATTCCCATTCCCCAGCTGACTCCCGGGCTCTTGTCATGTAAGTCACATATTACACACCGACGCTGCCTTTTCGCAGTCAAAACTAATTTCACGCTCACTGTCCAGGACTAACAGTGACAGATGTTTTGCAAAATGAAAGCCCATTAATCTGACTGTAGAATAATCCATTTTTCTATGGAGAGCACTTGGCAGGCTCCTCTCAAGCCAGGGCATCTGAAGCAGGTGGCAACTGGAGGCAGAGACCCCCTCCCTCTGCCCATCCCACCTCTTGGGGAGGCTGGGAGGGCGAGTGCCTGCCCCGTGGGCATCCCTGCTCTGCCGGCATCTGGCTCCCTCCTCTGCAGCATCCTCCTCTCCAGCAGGCTGCTCGTGTGCTGGGGCTCTGGGGCTGGGCAGGGAGGGGGCTCTGGCTCTCCAGGTGCCTTTGCACACCCCTGCTTTGCAGGGCACTGACAAGGCTTTGCAAGGAGCCTTAAAGCAGTTCCTGAACTTCAGCCGTGACTCAGTGTCCAGGGATTCCCCTGCAGGTGTTCCACAGGTGGGATTTCATGCCCTGGTGGAGGCAGGACCCTGAGGAGCCAGGGGAGCCTGGGGTCCCCATGTCCCCAGGGGCTTCACCTGAAGTGAAAAGGTGACGGGGAGCACACGCTGAGGCAGAGGCTCTGCACGGCTCCCTTGGAGGCAGCTCATCCCAAGAGCAAGAGCTGATGGGACACAGCTGCTCCAGGACCCCCTCAGGACCCACAGGTCCCACCTGTGACCCTGCAAAGCCAACCAGCACCTGGCCCAGAGCGTTCCCACTCAGCCCTGATGGGAAAATGCCACCGAGCTTGTTCTGAGTCGACTGAAGAACTTTGGTTTGTCCCCGGAATAAAACCTCCTGCTGTCACACGCGCCGGTTTGTTTGTTCCACCTTCTCTCTCTAGGCAGTTTTTGGAAATAAAAATGTCATTTCATCAAGCAAAGTCAAAACACATCTCTGTGCCAGAATATGTGCACTTTTTTATTTCTTCCTTTTTTTTTTTTTTTTCCTGCCACTCCAACTCTCCAGCCTTTACCACGGGTGTCCTGGACTGGCCAGGAATGAGGGAAACGCTGAGACCCCCACTCCAGGCACCCCAAGCCCTGCCTGGGAACCAGCACAACTCTGCCCAGCAGAGTGTGACCCCAGTGGGGCACGGCTGAGCTCAGCACCCCTCATCTCCCTGCCCTCCCAGGGAGCCTCACTTGCCAATCCAGCAATTCCCATATTTTGTGCCTCTGCAGCGGCTCCCCCTCTCCGTGCCTTGGGGCTCGGGGGCGTTTCAGCGAGGAGGGAGAGAGCAGCTGAGCTGAGCTGAGCTGAGCTCAGACGGCTCCGTGCACACTCCCCCCTTGCTCCTGGGCCGGTTCTCCCGGTGCTGCCGGGGACTCCCCTGTGCTGAGACCCCGCTGGCACCAGCCCCAGCTCCCCAGCCCACTCTCTACCTCCTGCAGCACTTTCAGGGTCTCCCAGGGCCACCGTGGCGACCTTCCCCGCGACGCTGCCTTTGCCAGGAGCCGTTCTCCTGCCCACTCCAGCCTCCGCAGCCGTGTCTCGCCGCAGCAAACCCCTCGCCAGCTCAGACAGGAATATTTTTAGCCCGGAGCCTCCACACAGCCGCGGAGCTCTGCTCACTTAACCTTTTGCCACTGCAAAGAATGACCATTTCTCACACTTTCACTTCCCACTCTCCTAATTGGCTTCCAGCCCAGGACCCGGCGTTGCCCCTCCGCTGACGACACTGGAGCTTCCTCCGGAGCGCCGGGAGGTGTGAGCTGTGGTTATCCAGGAACTTCCAGCTCCCGCTGCCTCGTGGGCTGCATCAAAGAGCACAGCCAGCCCTGGCTCGGGGCGGTGACGCTGAGGGACAGCAGTAACCCACAACGACCCCACACGAGCCCCAAACCCGGCGCTGTGCTCAGCCTTGCCCGGGGCTGGGGGAGCCCTTCCTGCCCCGGGGAGCAGCCCCGGCTTGAGGCACAGCCCAGGCTCGTGCCTAATTAATCTCTGCGTTAATTAGAAGCTCTGAACCCACGCCTGGCCCCGCTACAAGGGGTTTGGCACCGTGGTGGGTGCTGGGGAAGGGCAAACCTGCTCAGCCCTCCCCCAGCTCACCGAACACCACTGGACAGTCCCTGTCACTCCTTCCCTCTCCCTCCTTCCCCCGGCTGAAAGCGAATGCGATAAACAGGGGAGCAGACAATGACTCCACCGTTCTGCTGCTAGCTTATCAGCGCAGGAAATTGTCTCTTTCTTCAGATGCTGTGTTACTGCTATTTCTGTAATCCGCCGGGATCGGCGGGGATGAGAGGCTCTTTTCAGAAAAGGCTTGGGGGACTTGTTACAACAGTGTGCCACCTCCATGCAAAGTTGTGGCCACGATTTTGTAAAGCAAATTAAAGTGAAAACGGGGATCATCATCCAACTCCTGCAGACCACGAGGCAGCCTTGGCTGCGGCCCTGCAGCCTCGGGTGGGGCCGGGGCAGAGGTGCCAGGGGTCCAGGGGTGCGGGTCTGCCCCGTAGCACCCTCGGGACTTCAGCCGTGGGCGAACAGCCCAGACAACGCTCCTGGATTTTCTTTTCCCAAGTGTGCAGGCGCTCCACGCAGCCCAACGGGCCCTCAGCCCCAGCAGCAATGGGGTGAAGGTGGTGGCATCCCTCCCCACGGTGAGCTGGGGGTGCCCCGTGCAGCATCCCCAGGCACCACGTGGGTGATGCCAATGCCAGTGCCCCCAGCTGTGACCCCAAGGACACGCTCAGAGCCAGACCCTCGGTGCAAGGACTCCTTTTTGACCTTTTCCACCCCAGGACTACAAACCAGGAGCTAAAACAGCAAGGCAGCCCCGAGCACTCGCTCCCTTCGGCCTCCTCTGAGTGCAACTATCACCCCTCAGACACGGCCAGGGGACACTCAGAGCCCACTCCCACGGCCTGGGGACACTCAGAACCCACTCCCACGGCCTGGGGACGCTCCAAGCCCACTCCCACAGCCTGGGGACACTCAGAGCCCACTCCCACAGCCTGGGGACACTCCAAGCCCACTCCCACAGTCAGGGGACATTCCAAGCCCACTCCCACAGCCTGGGGACGCTCCAAGCCCACTCCCACAGTCAGGGNTCAGGGGACATTCCAAGCCCACTCCCACAGCCTGGGGACACTCCAAGCCTACTCCCATGGCCTGGGGACACGCAGAGCCCATTCCCACAGCCCGGGGACACTCCAAGCCCATTCCCACACCGGCAGAGCAGAGCTCCAGGCTGGAATCCCAAAGCCCCGCCATGGCTGGCTCGGCAGGCTCAAGGCAGAGCCGGGCTGTGAGACAGAGCCCCGTGCCCGAGGGGAGTTGGGAACATCACTTTTTCCGCCTCTAATCAGCTTGTTAGCAGCCTAATAACAGAGCAGGCCTGTGCATTACAACCCCCAACGAGAGGCACAGCCTATTGTGGAGCTGCTGCCTGACAGGCAGCGTTCAGCAGCCCTAAATTATCCCGTGACAAGCTGCAGTGAAGAGGTGAGCAACCTTGCGCATAATCTACAATCATTATCATTTCCATCTTTATTACCCACAGTATGCCAGGCACATTAAGGAGGCTTTCAGGGAGCTTTTGTTTTGCAATAATTTCTTAAAAAACCTGCTTTCTTGTTAGTATCTCCCCTGCTATCTCATCAAAATGGAAATGCTGAAAAAGGCTCCATTTATTTCCTTTAATTCTCTTTCATGCTTGCAGCCAGCAAAGGCCCGGCGGGACTTTTTGGCTGGGCCAAGGTCAGAGGTGGCTGGGCACACTCGGCCTCCTCGAGGGATGGATGCTCTGAGAAGAGATTCTCCGGGACACGACAAACTCAGGTGTCCACAGCAACAGCTCCCTCAGCAAACCTTTGCAACAGGCGTGCCCTAAAGCCACGGTGTCAGCAGCAGGGGGACGCACTCGCAGGGTCCAGAGAGGGATCCGGGTGCTGGGACACCCCGGGGATTTCCAGGGAACAGCAGCTCCAAGGTTTGTTCGTCAGAGCAGCGCTGGGCTGGCAGGCGGGAGCTGTTTGCGTTTGACAGAAACGCGATGATTCCTGTTTTGGCTGGCAGGCAGAGGGATTTGGGTCTCATTCATGAGGTTTTTATTCTTTGTTCTTAATCCCTCGCACTTGAGCACGGAGCCTCATCCAGGCTGGCCTCGGTCCCACGGGAACTCAGCACTGGGAACAGGGGCCAGCTGGGCAGCACTGGGTCCTTTTCCATGCAGAAATTGTGCTCACGGCACCGGGGACCTGACCTGGGGGCTCATCCTCCCCCAGCCCACCCAGCGGCGGCCTGTGCTGCCCGCTGCCCCCATCCACAAGGGGCAGTGGGGCCAACACAGCACAGAAAACTGCCCACCCTAATTCCCAAGCTGGCCAGGCCGCAGGAAAGGACCCTTCCTGCTCAAGACACCACAGCCTCTCCCAGCCCTGCACACCGGACGCCAGCCCGGCCTCTCCCCTCCTCCCTTACCTTTTCCGCCGACTGCGACGTCCCAAAAAATATCGGGATGAAGGCTAACCACACAATGCAAGTCGTGTACATGGTGAACCCGATGGGTTTGGCTTCGTTAAAGGTCTCCGGGACCCCGCGGGTCTTTATGGCATACACAGTGCAGGTGACCATGAGGAGCATGCTGTACCCGAGCAAACAGATGAGGGACAGGTCCGAAATGTCACATTTGAGGATGCCCCGGGCAAAGTGGGGGTTTGTAGTCCGCTGGTCCTCGTAGTCAATGACAGAGTGGGACGGGTCCACGATGAACCAGATGCAGACGCCGACGAGCTGCAGCGAGATGAGGCTGAAGGTGATGACCAGCTGCGACGCGGGGCTGATGAAGCGCGGGGCGCTCACCGACTTCTTGCCCTGCTCGAAGATGCGGTAGATGCGGTTGGTCTTGGTGAGCAGCGCGGCGTAGCTGATGCTCATGCCCAGCCCCAGGAAGATGCGCCGCAGGGAGCAGGTGCTCAGGTCGGGCTCGGCGATCATCAGGAAGGTGGTGGCGTAGCAGAGGAAGATGCCCGTGAGCAGGACGTAGCTGAGCTCCCGCCCCGACGCCTTGACGATGGGCGTGTCGTTGTAGCGCACGAAGGTGATCACCACGAACAGGGTGGCGATGATGCCCACGATGGCGATGAACACGGGCACCACGGCCCAGGGCGAGCTCCACTCCAGCTTGATGATGGGGATGGGCGTGCAGCTGGTGTGGTTCTCGTTGGGCCGCTCGTTGAAGTGGCAGCGCTTGCAGTGGAACTCGTCCAGCTGGTACTGGTAGCCGTCGCAGCGCTCGCAGTGCCAGCAGCAGGGGATGCCCTTCACCAGCTTCTTCCTCTCGCCCGGCTTGCAGGGCAGGCTGCAGATGGAGCTGGGCTGCTGGCGCCCGCCCCCCGGCCACAGCATGTTCTCCACCTGCGGGGGGGACGGCACCAGCCCTGTTGAGGGCACGCTGAGCACGTGCCGGGCACGCCCGGGCACAGGGGATGCCCTGCCCTGCCCAGATCCGGACCCTCAACCCATCAGCACACCCCACAATGGGTCCCAGCCCAACCTGGCATGCAGGCAGGGAGGTGGTGAAGCTCTCCACTGTCCTTTTGGGAAGATGCAGTCCCTCCTTCCCTGAGGAAATCCCAGTCTGGCTCCTCTTTCCTGTCCCATACCCTGATCCCTGGGGTGTGGTCACACGTGCTGAAGCACGAGTGTGTACCTGGGGGACACCTGCCCCTCTGCCCCCGCCACCTTTGGCTGCCTGGCTTTGCACCCAGGGGCTCCCAGGCTCTATGGGGTGAGAAGAGAAACCTGCAGGAGCTTCCCCTTGGGCCACGCCGTTACCTTGAGGTGCAGGTGGTCTGTCCACTGCCCGATGACTTTGTACTCAGGGGTGGAGTTCCTGATCTGGTACTGGTAGATGTCGTACCGCCCTGGAGCATCTCCGTTCTCGTTGAACGTCACAGGAGTCCCAGCAATGCCTGCGGGAAAGGGGGGGCTCAGCACCCACAGCACCCTCAGCACCCCCAGCAACCCCCACCCTGCTGATGGGGTCCAAGGGGGCTCGGGTTGGTGCTCCCCCCTCGCTGCTTCTTTTGAGAAAAGGGGGAAAGCAGCTTTAAAAGTTAAATCAAGTGAACTCTGGAGATAAACAGTAATGAAAGGAAGGAAGAGAAGAATCAAGCAAGAGGGGAAAATAAATAAAAGAGACACTGTGGAGGAGATCAGAGGGTGGAGATAAATAGAAATAATAAGGGGACCAGACAGAAAATGTTTATTAAGGAGACAGAGTAGAGGGAAAGATGTGCTTCCAGAGGAGATCTGAGACAGACAAGGGCAGAGCAGCGGGGGGCAGTGGGACCTCTGCCAGCTGGGAGGGAGGAGCTGGCAGGGGGAGAGGCTGGGCAAGACAGCAGGGTGAGGGCAGGGTGAGGGCAGGACATCAGGTGAGGGCAGGGTGAGGACAGGGCAGCAGGTGAGGGCAGGGCAGCAGGTGAGGGCAGGGTGAGGGCAGGGTGAGGGAAGGGCAGCAGGTGAGGGCAGGGTGAGGACTGGGTGAGGGAAGGGCAGCAGGTGAGGGCAGGGTGAGGGCAGGGTGAGGGAAGGGCAGCAGGTGAGGGCAGGGTGAGGACAGGGTGAGGGAAGGGCAGCAGGTGAGGGCAGGGTGAGGGCAGGGTGAGGACAGGACAGTGGGTGAGGGCAGGGTGAGGGCAGGGTGAAGGCAGGGCAGCAGGTGAGGGCAGGGCAGCAGGTGAGGGCAGGATTGCTGCCGGATTACGCTCCAAAGGCTCCCAAGAGAGGTGGAAGCTCAGACCTTCCTCGCCTGCTGATCTGCTGCCCTCTCTCCATGCTGCCTTTGCAGTGCAGCAGCTGCCAAAACTGTACCACAACTAAACCGTGGGTGCTGCTCCGTGACCCCCACTGGGGACAACCAGAGCAATGGGGGACAAGCAGAGAGCCCCGGGCCCCAGGACCTCTCCTCCCAGCGCCCCAGGGGCACGGCACACCTGAGAAGTTGACGTTGCGGATGTACTTGAGCAGCTCCACGCCGTCCACCGGGTCCATGCGGGGGCACAGCCCCACCTTGCCGGGGCACAGGTTCTTGTGCATGTTGTGCAGGGCGTGTCCCATGGCGTAGACGGCGTCGATGACGAACTGCACCTTCCCCTCCTGCTCGTACGAGGAGTCCTGGCCGATCCGCTCCCGGTCTGGGGGACAGGGGAAGGGGGTTCCATCTCCTGCGCCCCAGCCGTCCCCCCAGGACGTGTCTGCCGCACCCAAACCCTTGCAAAGGAGCCCACCCTGGACTGGATGGAGCAGCTGGAAATTCCAACCTCATTCGCAAACCTGCACGCCCAGGGGACACGCAGCCGAGGAACATTCCCTGGGGGAATACCCAACCGACTTCCCTGTCACATGGTTCTGAAAATGTGGCTGCTGGCACCCTGCTGTGCTTCCAGGAGCCCTCGGGATGTCACAACCCAGTGCCATGGGACACCCCTGAACCCCCAGGTGCCCCGGCAGGGCGCGGGCTGGGCTGTGACCGACTCCCCACCCTCACCCCTGCGTGCTTCAGCCCTCCATCTCCCAGGAGTTTCCCACCAGCTCAGGCTCTCCCAGTGGCATCAAGGGCTGCCAGGCAGCAACCATCACCGGCTGCCTGTCCCCCATCTCCCTCCCAAAGCCTCCTGTCACCCCGCTCCCCTCATCACCCCCTGCCACCCTCCTGCCTCGCTGACCCCGCAGCCTCCCCGGCTGGGAGGATCCTGCAAGGATCTGGCAGTTGCCAGCGACAGCTGCCTTCCCCCCATCATAACCGCCCTTAATGGCACCAGAAACATGTTAATCACTTAGCAGAAGACACCGACTAACGCAGCACGCTGTTAATTACGGCTAAGAGAGCATCTCCCAGGGGGCACCGCCGCTATGGAGAGCCCCGGTCTCTGCCCCTCCATCCCTGCCCCCGAGGCATGGCTGGGCACCCTGCCAGGCTGCCAGCGGGAAGGAGGGTTTGACAGGGAACCCAGGGCACCACCTCCCTCCTCTGGAGAGGCAGCACGTCCAGAAAGCCACGCCAGGGTGCCCAAAATTAACTCCGGCTCCACCACGCAGGGACACACTGTGATGCGAGGTGGGATTCACGGGGACAGCAGGAGACCAAGCACCAGGTGCTGATCCCTTCCTTCCCTGCCGTGGGAGAGCGGGAGGAAGCTCCAGCAAGGGGGGATGGCCCTGTGAGCCATGCTGGAGGTCCCTGTGCCGGGACCTGTGCCACTGACATGACACTAAAGCGAATTGATAACGAATTGACCGGCAGGAAAAGATGATATCGGGGAGGGGAATTCATAGCCCATCCTTCAAAGTTATAAAAACGCTTTTGGAACGTGGAGATTACTCATGCAAAGCCCGGCAGGTGATCCCTCCTTCCACATTATTGACAGGAGCCATTAATCTTCTCCCTCAACTCCAGGCCCTCCCCCATATTCATCTCCGAAGGCGCAGACAGGCCACTCTGTCTTGTCAAGATAATTACCCATTAAAAGAGGAGCTGTAATGGACTGTCCAGGGGAGCTGAGCCCATGGGGATGTCACAGCCCTGCCGCCAGCCCCAGCACCGACCTGCCCAGAGGACACACGGGACCCAGGGCTGGTCCCTTACAGCTCCTCAGCCTCCATCCCGCACGCATCCCAAAATCCAACCCGCCGCAGTAGCACAGGCTGCGGGGGCTGGATTTGCATCCCTGTGCCAAGGCTGAGCAGCGCAGATAAGGAGACGTCCCTGGGGCTGTCCCTCTGTCTGTCAGCACCTGGCCCCAGGCCCCAGCTGCTCTTTTCCAGACGGGAATTAGGCCGGTGCACAGAGGGGCAACGCGGAGCAGACAGCCGAGGCTTGTTCCCAACCTGGAGACAATAAATCTCTGCCAAGCTCCAGTAGATGAGGGCCAGGGAAGGGAGGTGACCTGCTGATTATAATAGCAGGGTCGTGCATCGTTCTACAGGGCTGGTAATTAATTTTCAAGAGCGTGACGAGGCTCGGCGGCCCCCTCGGAGGAGGGACGCAGCTCTTCCCCAGCGGCGGATGAGACGGGATTAGCATCAATTCCCAGCGCACCACCGGCCCCGGCTTTTGGCAGGAGTTAATCAAAATCGCTCCCAGCACATCTGTGGGGAGCTGGGGATGGAGAATCTCCAAATCTTGTGGGTGCTGGTGGCAGCACCCAGCACCTCTGGCCGTGTTTCTGGGCTGGGTGAGCCCATCCAGGAGCAGGGACAGTCCCTCCACGTGGGATGCTCATGGCAAACATCTGGTGGGTGCTAGGGCTGCTCCCAGGGGCAGCACAAGCAGCTGCCATCAGGAATTCCACCAGCTCAGCCCTCACCTTCCTCCCAGCCCTCCCATCCAGGAATGGGAGCCAGGAGCTGTCCGGTTCAGGGCAGGATCCTTCGTTTGGGTTTTGGGGGTGGAATAAACAAGCCAAGCTGGCATTCCTTGGGCATGTTGGGGTCTACCCAAACCTGAGGAAAACAGCCCCAAGCTGGGCATTTGCATCAGCCCTGCAAGGCAGGAGCTCGTGGATCTGCAGGGGCAGGTGATTTGCTTCACCAGGCGTTAGCTCCCTGCTCTATCTGCCGAGCAATCACTCGGGAGATGGTTTATTTGCTGACAAATTCCGATGATTTAAAGACAGCTCCTAGGATATTCGCCACGTCAGAGTTTCAGCTGCTTCCACTGACACCTTGGCCCTGAAATATCACCTGCTTAAAAGCTACATCACAGTGGAGATGAGGAGATCAGCGCTCGCAGGGCCTGCTCATGCATCTCCTGCTGCCGAGGGCTCCGTGAGGCTCTCGGGAAGGATAAGGAGCTCTTGGCTACCCAAGGCCGTGGCCAGGGTCCAGTTTCCTGGCGTGCCCTTGCTGCTTGCCCAGCTCACACCCACCCAGATCACCAGCTGAACCTTTGGGGAATGCCTGCAAGGACAGGGATGTGGAAGCACCATCCCGCTCATCCTCAGCGGTGAAAGCGGGGGGAGAAACAAAACCTTCACGATCCAACTTCCCGGGAACAGCCAGGTCCCTCTGCCTGACGGCACACGATGGCTTCAAAGGACATCCTTCCCAAGGGGACCAAGGGACGCGCCAATGTCCCCAAGTCCTGCCACGTCGCAGCCCACGAGCCACGGCGCCGTTATCTGTCTTCAGCCGGTGCCAGGCAGGCAGTAAATCTCTCCCATCTCTCAGTAAACATGTCACCTCCCCGAGCCTCCAACCATCACCTGCCACCAGCGCTGTCAGCAAGACAGATCCCCGGCTGCCTTGTTTACTGCACTCGTCCCTAAAGCCTCTTTTGGCTGGAAATGACTCAAAATGCACGGCGGGGCTTGAGGAAGGAGTCGGGGACCTGGAGCTGGGCTCTGACGGGATCCCCACCAGGCAAAAAACCCCACGCTCACAACCAGAACCACACCCCCCCGCCGTGAGCCCCTGCTCGCCCACGGCAGCCCCCCAGCTCTTACTGGTGCATTTCTTGATGCTGCTGCCCTTCCTGAGCGCGTGCCGGCTCAGCTTGCAGTGGAAATTCTCCTCCCAGAACTCGGCAAACCAGATGTTCCGGCGGTTGTTGTCCAGGGTCCTGCTGGAGAAGTAGCGGTCGAAACCTGGCCCGGGGAGAAAGCGGGTGGAGGGGATAAATCCCAGACGCATCACACATTCCCAAGCTCCCCAGGCGGAGGGGGAGGGAGGTCTGTGAGCGATGGGGACACATCAGAGCGTGGTGGGATTGTGTCCAAAGTGCCACTTGGGCAGAGCCGCGAGTGGAAAATCCACTCAGGGAAGATCCTGTGCAAAGCAGAGACTTTCTGGGACTTTGAGGGCAACAGGAAACGCCTCTCTAGGCACAGTGGTGGTAAAGGGAGAGCAGGGCAAATATGGCACGTGGAAAATAAGGAGGTGGTTGGTGGGCAAATCAGGAGGTCTTTCAGGTCCCTTCCAACCCAAGCCATTCTGTGATTCCGTGATGATCTCACAGGCAAAACCTGTGGTTAAGGAGGGAGGGGACCCACAGAGCACAGCCCATACCTCTGACTGAGACCCGCTTGGGCAGGATGGTGACAGAGCCCTCGGCCACCTCCTCCAGGTGCAGGACCGGGGCAATTTTGGAGCCCCAGCTGTCCGAGCCCATCCAGATGAAGTGCCCCGTCTGGTTCGCCCTCTTGGCCGCCTCCAGCACCCTTCTGTGGAGAGAAGCAGCAGGTTCTGGGCCACCAGCTCCAAGTGTGGCCCCAGGGAAGTGGGGACGCTGGCACAGCGCTGGTGGCATCTCCTGCTCCAGGCACAGGTTTGGCACCGGGCACAGCCCGGTGTACACAGACACACAAAATCCAGCGGTGCCACCCGGCTTCCGCACCCTCTGTCCTCCCAGCCCAGGCACACAGACTGCTTCTCCCACTTCATTTGCATATTTGCTGACTGTTAATTGAATTTCCCCTTAATTACCCAACATTAAGAAAGGGAAAAAAAAAAAAAAAGAACCAGGTTATGCCGCAGCAGGCAGGGAAAGCAGCAGCGTGGAGAGCACGTGCTCCCAGCACGGCCAGCCCCAGCAGAGGAGCAGCCAGTGCTGCCAGCGCCCAGCACGGAGCTCAGCTGGGCTCTGCTGGGCTCAACTGGGCAGCAGAGCAGCAGCTGGGAGAGGAGGTGCCATCAGTCCTGCTGAGCATCCCTCGTGGTGCCAGACACTCAGACACGCCCGCGTGCTCCTCCAGTGCCAGCCAGGTCAGAAAGTCGGTGGGAGGATGGGAATGGAGCATTCCCGGATCCGGCCCTCCGGGCTCTGTCTCTCAGGGCTCGCTGTCCTCTCGGGGGCTCCTGTGGGTCCCCAGCCATGTGGGAGCGGGGCCCAGGGCAGCTCCGTCTCCCCGTGCCGAGTGGAGGCAGGTTGTGACTCACCCCCCGCATCGGAGCTGATCATTTCAAGTCCAGATGGTGTTTGAAATGCGTAATAAGGGAAAAAAAACCCATGGAAACCCAGCAGAGAGCGCAGACGAGATGGGAAGAGGCAGGCGTGCAGTGGGAGCCGTGCAGGCTGCTCCGTGCTCATCCCAGGCTGCCCTGGGCTCCGGGCACGTCCCTCCCTAGGACAGCCACAGCCCGTGTCCCGCTCCGTGATGGGCAGCACCTCCAGCTGCCCCTGGTCCCTGTGGGGGCAGGATCTCCCCAGGGCAAACCCAGGACATTCCTGTGGGATCAGACTGACATCCACTCTGAGCCAGGCAAGAATTCCAGCTACAACCTTCCCAGCCCGTCCTTCCCATCTTCCAGGCCCCACAATCCAGGCTGGCACAAGGGTGGGGATCATGGAGAACTAAAGCCAGGTGCTGCAGAACCCCACTGCCCAGGGCTGCAATCCCATTTGGATGGGTGAATGTTTCCAGAGCCCTGATAACGGGACCTGCCATTTATCCTGCAAGGTAAATCCCTTTTCCCTCTCACCCCCGCCTGATGTCAGCTCGGCAGACATTTCTATTAAGGAAGGAAAAAAGAAACTGGGAGAGTTTCCACATCTGATGTAAACTGATTTAAACTTGCAGTTTACCCACATTTACATAATGTTTGCTGATTAATAAATTAGACACTTAGGAAATCAGGGGTAGCTCCGTGTGAATCATTCTGCTCCATAAACAACGGAGCCGCAGCCGCCGCTTCGCCTGCAGAGCAGCTCATCACCCTCAAGTGTGGCCACGTCCCCGGCCCTGCTGGGCACAGAGTGCTGGGGAGGTCCCCAGAAGGTCCCTGAAAGGTCCCCTAGATCCGTTCCTCTGCCACACAGGGGCTGGGGCTGCACAGCAGAGCACAAGCAGTGCCTGGGTCCTGCCCTGGCCAGCTCTGAGCAGCGCCTGCGTGGTCTGAAGCAGGGGGTCGTGATCTCCAGGGCTTCCAAAACCGATGGGAAGTGGGTTTTTCCTCCGCTGAGCTCTCTGTGTGGCTGTGGTTGGGTGGCAGCCACTTGTCAGGTGGCCACTCTGAGTGGGTCCCTGCTGCAGACATTCCCTGCCACGCCACACGATGTGTCTTCTCCCCGCTGCAGACACATCCCAGTGCATCCCAGTGCATCCCTGCCCAGACCCCGCTCCCAGCCAGGCCGGCCCCTCCACACCTGATATCGTCCTCGTTGGCGAAGATGATGACGGCGCGGGCGTGGGAGGTCTCCAGGAGCCGGCGGATGATCTTGTCAAACTCGCCCGGCTTGGGCTCCCTCGGGATCTTCACGGACTGGGCCACGCAGACCCCGCCTGCGGCAGAGAGAGCCCTGGTGCTGAGGCACCCCCCGAGTGCCTGTGCCCCGGGGATGGCCCCTCTCCAGGGCTCCTCAGCCCAGCAGGCAAAGGGGGTCTCTCCAGCACTCCCACTGAGGGGCTGAGCACTTCACCGTCTCCTCAGCCCAGCTCCCGGCCACCCCCCAACCCCCTGGGACATGTCCCCCAGCTGTCCCCTCACACCTCCTCTCCCAGGTCGCTGCCTTCACCCCTCCTCTCCCCCCGGAACAGCCCTTCTGCACCACCTTCCCTCCCACCCTGTGTCCCCACAGGTCCTCTCTGCCTCCCACCCACTCCTCTGGTACCTCTCACCTTCAGCCACCACCACATCACACTCCAAGCATCCCCAGGACAGACGCACAGTCCCATCCTGGCTGCTCAGTGAGGATTTTCCATCCAGTTCCAAGCACCAGCACCTCCCCAGCCCACAATTTGCAAAGGGTTCTCCACACTGAATGGTCGAACTCTGGCAAAACCATCCCATGGGAAGGGCAGACAAGCCCTTCACCCCCGAGCAGCCAGGCCCTGCAGAGGGCTTTATTCCCATCCCTATGGCACTGGCCAAGTTCCAGCCCAGCTTTCCAAGGAGCCAGTGCAAATGCAGGTAATTAAAATTAAAAGAGACAACTGGAAGAGCGATTGGAAGAGCCCCTCGCTCTTTGCTGCTGGGCTCCCAACCTCCAGCTCTGCAAAGCCAGAGCCCTCCTGCTCCTGCATTTCTGCAGATGCCAATAAAGAGAGAGATGGGAGAGAAAATTAAACATTGTGGGACCTTCTGGATGTAATTGATGGTCTCGATTTGCATAGTAAATGACACGGCTGATGCCTCCTGCCACTAACGGATCGCAGCTTAAGCAAAGGTCGGCGTGATTACCACCCGGGCCGGGAGAGGTTCCCAGAGCACGGCCCTGGAGAGGAGCAGGTAGGGAGAGGTTGGGGACAGGCTCCAGGAGGCTTTGCTGCCTACGTGGGGCTGCGGGAAAACTGGGAAAATTTGGCCCCTTGCAGCCAAAAAGCAAGAGAAGGGCGACGTGCTGGGTGCTGGGCAGGCAGGGAGGGCTGCAGAGACTGGGGCATCCCCACCCTGTACCTACTGGCCAGGGCCTTCCAGGGGTTTTTTGGGGTTTGTTTTCCTGTGGTAAGAAACTGGGCCAATTTGCTGTTTGTTTCCCATATGGGGAGCCAGATGGACGGAGAGGAGGGAGCTGGATAAACAGACAGATCAGCCAGGCGAGCAGGGCAGCAGCAGGCAGCGCCGGCAGGACAGGAATGCCCCAGCCTGGGGACACTCACCCTGGTCACCGCCGGAGCCCCCAGGCCAGGGTGTCACAGCACACTGCCAGGGGCCACCGCGCAGCTTAATTACAGTTTCCATGGCAATCAGTGGAGAAAATCCAACAAAAGCAGCAGTTTGCAAACACTGAGAGCCTTCCAAAAGCGCTGGCACGGCCAGGCGGGAGCAGGCACACGCGAGTGGCAGCTGGGAGCTGGCACAGGCACACACCTGAGTGCCACCGGGCACTCGTGCTGGGGAACATCTTCCTGCAGAGGAAGATGGGCCCGTAAATAAACAAGAAAAGAGGTTAAATCGATGGCAATTCAAAAATGACCATGATGTGATTCGGCTGCTCTGTTAAATCAAACTAACAAGGCTCCTCCAGGTGACAGCCTGCAGGGCCGGGGAGCCCCTGCTTCCCACAGCAAATGCTGACAATGTTTTTATCTTCTTAATTAAAGAAAACTTAATCACGAACAGCAAGAAGTCCGGGGGGTCAGGGGGCAGTGGCAGAGCTGTGTGGTTTGGGGAACTCTGTCTCTCAGCACCTGCATTATTCACACCCCCGGCACGCCAGGCGAAGGGGATTTGCCAAGTGATGCTCCCACTGTCTTCGCACAGAAATCCATTCAGTCAAAACACTCCTCTAAAGCCAGAAATCAAAGTGAGGAGGCGGCGGCCGCGGGGAGGAGGCGACCACTCTCCCGGTTCCAGCAGGATGGCGCAGCACTGCTCCCTGCCTTGGGACAAGCAGTGACTCTGGGAGAAGGCAGCAGGTGAGACACGGAGACCCCTCTCCCCCCCAGCTTCGGGAGAGGACCAAAGAGGAGCAGGAATCGCAGGGATGGGGAGAACACCCCACAGGCGCTCGGAGGATGCTCAGAGGAGATCCCGCGCATTTCGTCACTGGCGGCGCAGGACGCACGGCACCGGCGGCAAGAAACAGCCTGGAAAACCCAACCTGAGCCCACCTCCAAACCCCCCCTTCCAACGCTGCCTGCGCCATCCTCAGGCACGCGGCCGTGTCCCTCCCATCCCGGCGGGATCTCGCCTCCCCCGGCATCGCCAGGGCGCCGGGGACTCTCCTGATGCCGCTGGGGGTAGCGCCTGTTGTCAAACAGGGTCAGGGTTTAATCTCCACCGTGATGGCTCTGCGGGAGCGCGGTCACTCCGGCTTCCCCTCTTGATTGTCGGTGCTTAATTAGCTCATGGTTCAGGGGGTTCTGCCGGGTGGCTTCAGAGCCGGTGCCTGCCGAGCTCGGAGCGAGCAGGGGAGCAGGTAAGGGGAAAAGCAGGGACCCGGCTCAGCCGTGCTGGGAACAGCGATGTGGATGTTCCCCCCACCCCGGGCAGTCCTGGGCACCCCGAGGACTCTGCACAGCGCGGCAGCGATGGCATTCCGTGAGCAGCTGCCCGCTCCCAGCTCCCGTCCTAACTCCAGCCTTCCCATGAGATTCCCAAGCCCAGCGCCTTAACTGGGAGTGGTGGGCTGCTCCCCTGCCCCGGGAGTTATTTGTGTCACTTCAAAGCCTCCAGGGAGCAACTGATTACAGAAGAAGCCATTAGGGACAGAGGTCTGCGCCCTCTCCTGCGCACGGTGAGACCGAAACGCTGCGGTCAAACCCCTCTGCCTCGGGACTTGGGAGTGGCTTTTTGGGGGCGACCTCCTGGTGCAGCCACCGCGAGTAATGAACCCGGCTGGAACCAGAAAGAGACAGCCAGGGATGTCACATGGGGATGAGCAAACGCATCACAAATATACACCCGGCTCTTAACTAAAAATATGGAGAACTCAGTGAAGGATGAAACAACAGAGGAGGGGAAACAAGCAGCAAAATTGATCCAGGTACATGACTAAGGAGTCCTGCGCTGGGCTGGGAGCATTACCCTCCTCACACACCCAGCGCTGCACATTCCACCCCTCGGCACAACCCGTGGCCCACGCCAGCTCTGTTACACAAAGATCCATCCCAGGCCTCATCCCCGAGAGCTTGGAGACAGCAGAGAGCTCAGTCATGAAGAGCCAGAGGGTCCTGGGTGGGTCTGTCCGACCACCACAATGATGCCATGGGTCAGGGGCGTGGGGAGATGCTGGAGGTGGGGACACCAGGGACACCTCGATGCTGGCCCTGCTGTGCACTTTGGTGTGCAGTGGAAATCCAGCTGACAGCCACTGCCTGTGCAGGATGCTCTGGGGGAGTGGGATGGGTTTTGGGAACAGAACGCACTTAAAACACCTAAAAATGGCTGAAGAAAACACAGCCTTTGCAGACTGAACATTTCCGCAATGCTAAAACCCAAAAAGCAGCACTCTGGTGAACAAGGACTCTCCAGCCACCAGTGCAGCCACCAGCAGCCTCCAGGGGCCAACAGCATCATCACCAGAGTGGCTGCAAATATGGATAAAGAGATAACGATAAATGAATAAAGATGTAACAGCCACCCAGGTCAGCCTGTCGTGGTAGCCCAGGGCCAGCCCCAGCTGCAAGAATAACCCATCTCCAGGGCGAGTTTCCTCCCCACGTCGCTGTCGGAGGTCGCTTTGTGCCTCAAGCAGAACCGTTTTCCACTGCGCCGCGAAGCTTCAACGTGAGGCTCTGCTAAAAATTGAAACTGAAGGTCAAGTTGATAATGCATCAGAAAGCAAACAGCTTGAGTGCGAGCTGCTAACGACAGCAATGAGCATTATTGCCTGATGGAAATAAAACCCGACTCCGAAGGCTCAGGCTCGGCATGAGAAATGAAGCAGAGCGCTGTGGGGAGGGGAGCGGGAGCTGCTCGCCCTGAGCCGGGTGGGTGAGGAACCCCCCGGGCAGAGCCGGCGTGGGGGGCTGGGGAGGGGGCTGGGGCTGTGCCTGGCAGCTCCCCCGGCATAAACACCCCCACGGGGAACCTCCACCACTTGACCAACAGCCGGCCAGCCCCTGGCACAGGCCAGATCCTCACTCGGCTGACAGCCCTGTCCGTCCCTCTGACAGGCTGGAGGCCCCTGGAAGCAGCGACAAATCGCAGGATCCTTTAGGCTGCTGGAGAAATGCAGAGGAGAGCCAGGAATGTCCCAGAGAGGGCACGGATCCTTCACCCCCTCCCAATGGATCTGCACTGGTGGAAAGGTGTTTGGTGCCAGCAGAGCCCTTTGCACGGGGGAAGACAGAGAGGTGAAGTGGGCAGAGCCTGGCTCTTCCTGCAGCCTGGCATTGCCACCACAGACGGCAGGGCTGGGGAGGTTCAAATACACGAAATAAAGGAAAAAAATTAAAAACAAAAAGCGTGGATTTGGTCCAGCCTCACCATTATTCACGGCTGTGGCTCTGCTTGCACGGGCAGGGCAGTGTGGCTGGCACCCCACGCTGGCTCCCAAGGGAGACGCTCCAGGGAGCAGCTCGGTGCCCGAGCGGGGGGCACAGGCAGCTCCCACAAATCCCCGCGTTCCTGCGGCGTGTCAGGGCCGCAGCGTCCCCGCTGGCACCGCGCGGGCTGCCCTCACGCCGCAGGCACCGCGGAAACCTGCTTTTTGATAACTAAATTATCACTAATGCACATAATCGCCGGGTTACGTGGATGCCCAAATTACAGGACTGCCGCAGCCCCGGATTAACACGCGGCCGCTTTGGCTCCCTGCGCGCTCCTTTGCTCTGCAATTACGCTGTCAGATCGTTAACATCTGGTTAGGGGAGCTCGTGGGAGCCGCAGGTACCTCCAAGGAGAAGAGCTCGTGCCGCAGCAGGACCACCAGTCACAACCACCGCTCCTTCCTGGTGCTTAGCGGAGGAGCAGCGTGGGTTTGAATCGTGCCTGTGCATCCCCCCGGCCACCCCACAGATCCCCCCCCGGGGGGGGCTGCACGCACGGAAGGGGCAGCAGAGCATCCCCCAGCCCCTCCCCAAACCTGCCAGGCGCTGTTCCGCACACCCAGCACAGCCCCTTTGCCCCTGCAGCTCCACACATCCCCGGCCGCCGCCGCCCCGCAGCATCCCCGCGCGCCGCTCCTTGCGAAGCCACGGCCCCGTGAAAAATATTCCGCTTTTCCAGTGGAAATCCTGAAGAGCAGCTCCCAAGCCGGATCCCCAGATGGGTTTCTCTGCATACTAAAAGCACAGCCGGCTCCGGTGCCGGGGCGCACGCGAGAGAGACGGAATTAACGCTGCTCCTATTTATAGGGCTTTGACTAGGAGCTCGTCACCTCCAAGTTTTTATTCCCTTTATCCATTTATAAGGCCATAACGCAGTTTGACTGGCTCCAGATAGGCCGGTGTCCCACCAACTCTGCCAGAACCTAATGTGCCATTCAGACACACTTAAGCCTGTAATAAGCAGCAGCCCGCGCCCTGCAGGGGTTTAACTGCCTCACAAAACACCCTTTAGCTGCCGTCTCACCCCGAGCTGTGGGGCCGAGGTGACTCCAGAGCCAGGAGGGACCCCAGTGCTGTGCCAGCCCCTCCGTGGTGTCTCGGGGCAGCTCCGAGTTGGTGGTAGCAGCACCCACAGCAGCGATTCCCAGGGCTCCACGCCCATCCCGGGGTTGATGTTCGGGTCCCCGCAAGCTCCCGCACTGCTCCTGAGGCCGCTAATCCCCCTAAGCATCCCAGAGCTCCCGTCAGCAAAACGCTTTCTGCCTCCAGACAAATCCTCCCTAAGAGTTTTGCTGAGCACAGACTTTTCGCCTGTCCAAAGCCCACAGACAAATTAAAGCACCTGCCCCTGGGGATAATTCCACTAAAATTGGGTGAAGCTCGTGGTGGTGCCAACTTGATTTTCTGTTAAAACCTGGGAGTATTTGTAAAAGTCTTGTCTTCTGGAAGGTGCCCAGCGCCGTGGCTCAGGCACAGAGGGAGGGGGTGAGACCAGCTCGGCGGAGCTGAGGGCTCCTGGGGAGCAGGGAATGGGATCTCGAGATGCTTCCCGAGAGCAGCCTGCCCTGCAGAGTGGAGGCAGCCCGGGATTGCTGGTCTCAAGCCTTGCTGGGAAACTTGGATCCTTGTTTGGGCAGCCCCAAAACCCGCACTGCTCCGGGGCCATCCCCAAACCACACCATCCATCACCTCGTCCACATCCCAGCTCAGCCCAAGGCGTCCAACCAGATACATCCCTCCATCCATCCTTTTCTCCTCCGGTCACAGCTGCTCCCATCCCGGGAGAAATCCACTCACCATCCTCCCTGGACTTCTGGATGAAGGCCTCCACCCCGCTTTCACCGTAGCTGCCCTCGGAGGCCAAGGTGGAGACGTAATTCCACTTGAGGGCTTTGACAATGTCCACCATGGCCTGGGCCTGGTAGGTGTCCGAGGGGACAACACGGGAGAAGAAGTCGTAGCGGCTGTTGTCGCTCAGGTCCGGCGCCGTGGAGGCGTAGCTGATCTGGGGGATCTGGGGTGGAGGAGGGAAAGGCACAGCGTCAGGGCAGGGAGGTGATTGATGACTTCACCCCACGGCCACGGCCACGCTCCCAAAGCCGTGCTCTGGGCCAGAGGGAGGTGGGAATTGAGGATGAGCGTGGGGCAGGTGGAGCGTGTGCCACCACCAGGTGCTCCAGGGGACATCGGGGCTTGGGGACCACCTGCGGCTCCGGGGCACCCAGCAGGACCCCAAAAGGGTTTCCCGAGCATCCAGTGTGGGAGAGACCACAGTAAAAAACCGTAATTCTGCCCCGGCCAGCACTGCCAGGGTCTCCCTTTGGCTTCCTCCCCAGGAAGGACGGATCCAACCCATCCTGGCCCCCCCCAGCCCTAAATAAGCCCTTTAAATTAACCAGGCACCTCTCCCGGCACACTGGAATGATTTAGCACCACGGGATCAGCGATGTTTAACACTTACACAGCACTTTCCATCTCCAAAATACACCACACATCCTCATTTATCTTAAAGATGGAAAAGCCTTATTAAATTATCAAGCCCGGGTTCTCCCCACCAGCTGTGGGAATCCGAGCTGGTGTAATAAGCCCCAGCCGCCTCGCTGGGAGCCTGTTCCAGGAGCTGCAGCCCATCAGATGTGCACCAGGGCCACCCCACAGACCCTCCTGGGTGTCCCAACCCTCCCGGCCCCACTCCCTCCTCCTCCAGTCCTGCACCTCCCAGCTCCTCCTTTGTTTCTCTGTGATTTCCCCTCTCCCACTCCTGCCTCTCTCTATTAAATGCGATTCCGGTGTTACAAACCCACGACTCCACCTGAATGCTAAAAGGGCCCTGGAAAGGAGCAGCCACCCTTCCACCTGCCTGTGAAATAGGAGATGAAAAAAGGGAGAGATGGAGCAGGAGTGGGAGAGGGAGAGGAAGGAATCTTTATCAAGGCACAAATAGGATTACTCCCTGTGACAATCTGCTTTGTGCTCCATTCCGAGGGGCTCTGATCTGCTCGTTGGGGATCTGTGACTGGAGCTGGAGCATGAGACTCCATTAAAATTCTGCTCAGCAGGTGAGGCGCTCGCCTGGCAATCACTCATGCCAGGGGGGAGCAGGGGGGCTGCTCCCAGCCCAACCCCTCCTCTTCCCTGCAGGATGGACACGGGCTGGGGATGGAGGCGGTGCCCACAGCATGCCCACATCGAAGGCAGTTTGGGGGCAGGGATGCAGCCCTGCCCTTCCAGAGGGTCCTTTCCCAATGATTTTCCCTCTGACGAGTGTTTTGGTTCAACCTCTTCCGCAGGGCACTGGCGATGGAGAGTTCCCAGTTTTCCCCGTGCCACTGCCGTCCCATCCAAGCTCCAAGAGCCTGGGATTAACCCCTGGCCTGCCCATCCTGCTCCAGCCTCAGCTGGGAAACAAAGCCCAGCAAATACCTGTTGATCCACAGGCTAGGGGCTGGAAGCTGTGTTTTAATAAACAAAAGGGAAGGGTTTTTTTCCTCTCGCTCCTCTGCCTTGGATGAAAGTGAAAATAAAATACCAGTTCCCAAATGACCATTTCATAGATTTCTTCTGCCTTTTCCCCCCTCTGCCTTTTTGATAGCCCAACTCCTGGCACCAGCTATTTTCTCAGATAAAAGACAAAAGTCCTTTTAGGTACATAAAAGCAAAATGCAGGCAGGGAATTCAAGGTTCTTAGAAAGAAGGATGCAGTGGGAAGAGGGAGCTGGAAACATATCTCAGCTGCATATTTGGGCACTGGTGGTCCCTGGTCTGGCTCATCTCCAGCCTGGGACAAACAATGTGTTGAGGAGGAAATCAGTGGGACCAGCTCTCCTGCACCCCAAGAGTTCCTTGTCCCACCAGGAGTGGGGAGTGATCCCAGGGCTGGGGGTAAAACCCCCTTCCTCCTCTTGTTTTGAACCAAAAACCATCACCCAGAAGCACCCCCAGCCTAGAGAAACATCCCTTGGGGTAAGAGAGATGGTGGGAGCCGGGGCTGGGAGTCTCATCCTGCTCCCCAGGGGCAAGGGTTTGGTGCAACTGGCTCCAAATGCCCTGGGAAAGCTGGATTTGGTACCCTCCCTTGTCAGCCATCATTAACAGGGCTCAGGAGCTGCTGTGGTGTTTTCTCCACCGGTGGGAGACAGAATCCCCCCAGAACAGGAAGAATTAGGCAAAGGTGGAGATTTCAGCATATCCCAAATCAGACTTAAACCATCGATGTCAACATCAGCCTGAGCAGGCAGGAAGGAAGGACCAAAAAAACAACAAAAAACCCAATCAAAACCCAACCAAAAACCCTGAAACCACTGCAGAGCCAGAGCTGGGCGCACTGGTCAGGAGCACCCATGAGCAGGGGCTCCTGCACCGACCCCCCCCATGCCAGAAACAGGGTCAGGAGCAGCTAATTCCCTCCCCATAATTATTAATTTCATGCATATCTTATGCAAAGCCCCGGTTCGCCGACAAGATGGAATTGATTTAATTAGAATTTCCATCAGCGAGCCATTTGGATGGCAGCTTTTAATTAGGGAGAGCGTAAAGCACCGCAGGGGCTGGAGCAGCGAGGGGCTGAGCGGGGCTGCTCGGAACTCGGCGTCGGGGTGGAGCAAGCTGCAGCCCCATCCTGCTGCCCCTTTCCCTGGGCATGGGGTCAGGCCCAGGATCCGGCCCTCAGCATCCCCTTGGAGAGGGAAAAGGCAGAAATAAAACTCCGGGAAACACAGCAGATGGGGGAGGATGCTGTCCCTGGTCCCTGCCAGACCTGCCACCACCCGTCCCACTCCTCCTCAACAAGCCGTGCCCAGGGACCCCTCACGGCTGGGGGCAGCCCAGGGCAGCCAGGAGGCTGCAATTTGTTTCAATAAGGCCAGTGAAGAGCGAGGAAAGGAAGTGGCAGCAGCGGGTGATTAATCAGAGCGTCCCCCGGCCGGCTGCCACCTTCCCGCCCAGTGAAGGTTATTCACCTGCCAAGCAGGGACGCGTGTCCTGAATCGCTCCATCCCACTGCCCCCACAGCCCCGGGGCACCCTGACACGAGCCAGGGGCTCTCGGCACTGCCCGGGGGGCTCAGCCCCAGGGCCTGACCCAGCTCTGGCACCCGCCAGCCCCGGGCAGCGCAGCCTGGTGGGGCTGCAGGTGCCGCGTGCCCGGCTGCAGCACGGGCAGCGCCGTCCTCAGGTGAATTATTCATGTTGCACAACGGCCCTGCGCTGCGGAGAGCGGCTGCACTCGCTGCCACGGAGGGAACGATCGCCTCAAAGTGCCTGGCACGTGTCAAACCCGTCCTCTGGCTGCTCACCCTGCGCTGAGCGCTTGGGCTCCATCTCGTCACAGCTCTTTCTGGACGGGGACGAAAAACGCACCGGAGACCCCAGCGCAGCTTTTAGGGGATCACATTTGCAGGAGAAGGGCCTGGGTTCCTTGACAACATCGCCAGTGTGGTGGTTCAGGAGCCGGTGGGTAGAGCTGGGGCTGGAGAGGCAGCAGCAAGGGGTGGGAAGGAGCTGGAACGTGCCAGAGCACTCTGGCAGTGACGCCAGAGAGATGCTATCGCACGGAGCCGAGAGCACGGATTTGGGGAGAGGATTTTCCGCAGGCAGAGCGGCAAGGAGTGATGAAACCGGCTTGGACAGAGGATGCCACATCTGCAAGTTGTTCCACTGATGTACAGCTTTAATTAGGAGGCGGCAGCTAACGAAGGACCCGTTATTTATTTATGTAGTGCAGGAGCGACAAAAGCCCTGGCAGGGAGGAGCAAGGCTGGCTTAGAGGGGAGGGCTGGGGGCGGTGCAGGGGATGGAGCAGGGATGGAGCAGGGAGACGTGCACAGGAGGGAGTGTGGGATGGGACAAGGGACCGCTGTGGGGACAGCATCGTTTTGAGACAGGAACAGCCACCCCCACTGTGCACATGGTCACAGGAGATGAGGGGGAAAACTGGGGGGGGAAACTGCTGTGCTCCCATCTCTGCCGGGGCTCTGCAGGACTTGTGTGGACTCCTCGCCTTGGTGGACTCTCATTCATTCCGTGCCAGTCGCTGGATGTGCTGGAGCCCTCCCAGATG
>VZRQ01011004.1:256332-281799 GCA_013397975.1 Machaerirhynchus nigripectus
AAAAGAAAAAGAAAAAACCCTATGGACTAGCACCAAAGAGAGACTTATAAATCTCCTAAATACAACTTCAGTCCAGTTCAGTTTCTTTCTCACCAGCTACACCTTTGTTATGTACAGACCCCTGACACCACCCCCAGCACAGCACTCCAGGACCTCTGCAGCTCTGAGCAGCTGGGTTAGTTCATTCCGAGGTTAGGAAAATGAGGATCACACCCTGTGTGCGTCAGGGGCTCAGGGACCAGCTGAGGGGCACCGCAGCCATGGGGTCACCACGTCCCTGCAGGGCTGCAGCCACCAGAGGATGCCCTTACTGAGCAGGAGAACGGAGCCAGGAGGGGAAACCCAGCCTGGGAGCAAGAGCAGAGCAGGCACTGGGTCACCCAGAGGGAAAAGCTCCTCACGCTGCAACACCGTCACTGCTCGGGGCAGGTTCGGCTGATGATACAGCTCCGATCCTCCCCAGCACCGGCCACAGGCTCCACTTGGGAGGGTCAAACCCCAAACCAACCCCTCACCAACCCCCAGTGCCCCCCTGTGTGCTCTGCACAGGGATGGATGCTGCATCTGGCTGTGTGAAAGCACGAACATTTGGGATCAAACAGAGAGAACAGGCAGGAAAACCTACAGCTCCTGTACAAGGGTTACTCGTTGGACCTGTGCAGCCTCCAGGATTTCATTGTCCGGGAGTGACCCACGTGCTGCGGAATGCTGAACACAGCTTCTGCATGGAAAAGCTGAGGCAAAGGCCCAAAGCCCCTGCTAGATCCGGGAAGGGAACTGAGGATTCCTGACATTCCCTACCCACATTTTTAGCCAGAGTAGTTTGTGGCCACACAAGGGAAAAAACAACACTTGCAGATTCCAAGCCCTTTTCATTTTTCCCTTTACAGAGTTTGCTTTAAGGCACATTCCAGCTCAGGCTGAACGAGCTGCCTCGGTGCTCCACAGGAGAGTAGGGAAGAGCTCACAGCATCCATCTACACAGGAACAGAGCTGGTGGGAAAGCTGATCCTGCCATTCAGTCCAGCCCCCAAACCCAGCTCCCACCTTGCCCCCAGCACCAGGGCAGACAGCAGGAGGTTTGGGTGCTGCCTCCCCAGCACCCACGGCTGGGGGGCCCTGACGCGCAGCCCTCAGGGCAGGGCTCTGCTCCATTCCTCTGTTTACTCCCAGAACACGCCCACCTGGCTAAGATGGAAGCAAACCAACCTGAGACTGTCACGGTGTCCCCTCCCTGCTGCCACTGCCTCGGTCCTTGGGAGGTTTTACAGCCTGAAGTTTAATGCGTTTTCAATTTGAAAAAAGTCTTTCTAGTTTGCACAGTGGCTGTTAACTCCACATCCAGGGAATGTTCTGCCTAATGCTGTACCTGGAGAGGTGGATGTCAATGGCTCAGAAATCCCCAGTGCCACAGCAGTTCTGAGCCAGGGTCTGCTGGCCCTGCTGACCACACAGAGTGTGGACAGCTCGGCCAGTGCTGCTGGGAAGTGGCAACACTGTCCTGAGATAGGAGAGGCACAGCTGTGACACTGAGGTTCCAACAAACCACTCAAACAATCCATCTTTGGGAAGCCACCGGAGGTACTTTAACATCACTGAATTCCAGATTTCAGGGAGAGTGGGAAAAACCCCTCCCTTCTTTCATTCTTCTCTCCCAGGAAAAGGCAGCACCTCCCAGGCCCAGCAGTGGCCCAGCCAGGCAGCACCCACCACACTGGGAAATCCCCCAATCCCCACCTGGGGTTATTCTGATTTGCAAAAGGGTTCCTCCCTCTGAAATGTGCCTTTGAACAACCTCAGTGTGAGCAAAGTCACATCTGAAACCCAAACCTGCCCAACAGCAACCACCTCAGCCAGGTGCTGCGTGGTTCCTGCCACACGCGATTTCCGAGCTGCCGGTAACCAAAGAATCAAAATCCCTGTTCCACAACAACAAATCCTTGTCTGGGAGACACTCCCCAAAGCCAGAGCCACACAGTTCCAGCTCTGCTGAGTTTCATTACACTCAGCTCTCTCTGCAGAGGGATGTCCACCTGCCTCTCTAAGTTTTACACACCAGGTAAGACCATCAGAGTTCTGGGATCTGACAAATCCTGCTGGAAGGATCGAACAGCACTTGGACACACAGGTACTCCAGGGGTGTCTTCCTTTTCTCCTGCTCCCATGCTGGAGTCACCAAACTGGTGCAGAGCTCCCCTGCCCTTCCCTGGTGTACCAAGAGTGGGGTGTCCTTGGACCATGACCACAGGAATGAAAAGCGGCAAGGGAAGAAGGGACCCCATTAGTGACAGCACTGTGCCCCTAAGGAGCTGCAGAAGGACGCCCAGGGCCCAGAGGTGATGAAAAGCAGCAGCCCCTCTCCTGTGCCCCACTCATACCCCAAACCAGCATTCCAGACCTGCCATGACGGGGGGACCAGACAACTGCTGCACCTCACTGGCTCTCTGGGGACATCCTGTCTTGTACCCACCTCCAGCAGTGCCCAGAGAGCTCAGCCAGGCTGAGAGCCAGCTAAGAACTGCTCCCAAGGGATGCTGAGACACTGAGTGACATTCCGCATAAGGTTCAGGCCAGCTGAGGCAAGAATCCTGCTCTCCAACGCTGCTGGCTTGGAACAGCACCAGTTTTAGCACAGCTGGGAACCCCAGGCTCATCCCCTGCGACTCAGCACGCTCAGGACAGTGGCCCCAGCAGTGAGACCGAGCAGCACCGTCCAGGCTGCAGAACCAGAGCCGCCCTCCCAGCAGCTCCCCTGTCCCTCACACGGACAGAGTGACTGCCAGTCCCAAACCAACCAACACCAGTTCAGATAAAACCACTCCACCTGCTGGGGGTGCAGCTGTACCAGCTCTAGAGAGAACCTCAGATGCTGAGGAAGACAGAATTGTGTGGTGCAGGGAGAGGTTCGGGGAGCACAGGGCTAAGACCTGGTGTGAAATTTGCATCTCTTCAATCAAGGCTATTCCTGCCCCAGGAGCCATTTCCAGTTACAAGGCATAACATCAGCCACTCCGTGGTAACAGCATCAATCCATGCCACATTAAAACACGTTCTTGGCACAATTTATTTTTTCTGACCCAAACAAATAAGCCATTAGCAAGTCATTAACAATATTCTACCCTAAACTGTCAGTTTAACAGCCCTGTAAAAACATTTTTAGTTTAAAAACAAAAGTGTGCATGCTGCTGATATTAAAACTGCAGTTACTCTTTCAGGAGTACCAGCTGTTTTGTTGCAAAGCATTTCCAACATACTAATCTGTACAGAAGAGACCAAGACTCGTTGAAGGCAGTAGACGGCTGTGTCAGGTGCCTCGCAGGGCGCGGGGACAGCGACTCTGGGAATTTCTTGGACACTTCCAGATAGAATATTCAAGCCCTTTTGAGAGTTTGGTTCAGGCCGACCAGCACATAGTGAGAAAGGATTGTACATTCGTCTCTAAGTTGAAGTGAGCTGAACTGCTGTAATTTAGGCTCAATTCCAGACGCTTGGGTTTGAGCTACTCCACTGAATAATGGGCTGTTCCTTACGCGTGGTTTTCCATGTCAGCCATCGCTGGCACTGCTTTTGGCCTTGCTACTCCACACCGATGAAAGCAGGGAGAACAAGGAAAGGAACAGAAGAGGATCTTAAAATGAACAGCTTCTTGCCAAACCAGCAAGGATACCATTCCCCCTTGTCCCAGGCTCCATGGATATTTCTATCAGATTTTCATATTGTAAGCGCTTCTCAGGAAGAGAGAAAACTCCAGAACAGTGAGTGTTTATTAGAATATTTTTTGTTAAATAAAGAGCAGGGAAAAAAAACGAAAAAAAAAAAAGTACTGCAGATTTAATTTCACATCTTGGCTCTGCTCTGACAAAGGAGAAGTTACTGAACTCAGCAACCACTTCTTGTCCCAAGCCAGGGATTAATTAATGCCCCTCCCAAAACTTGTACCTGTCCCAACCCACCCCCAACCCCAACCCTTCCCATTTTATTTCCCAACTAGACAACACTGTTGGCAAATCAAGACAGCATGAAACTTACAGCAATAAAACAACAAACCCCCGTGTGAGGCGTGCCAATGCATCGGGGAGCTCTCCTGCGCTGCTCCCCCCGGAATGCTGCCCGAGGCAGCTGTACCTTTCACGGAGGGCACACTCCGAGCACGCTGCACAGTGCGACCGTAAGTGCTGCAGAACCACAGGACAAGAGACCCAACACCTGAATTTCCCCCCCAGGACTTCTCCTCGGGGACACGCGCGTGGTTCTCCGAGCGCGGCAGCACCGCTCGGCGAGCACGATCCGATGCTTCGGCACAAATCCCAAGTCTCCAGTTCAGCACGGCGTAAGGCATGTGGACAAGAGAGACGCGAGCAGGACGCGGCGGGAGCAGGGGACAGCGTTGGTGAGCCACGCTCGGGTCTGTCCGTCTGACCCCCTCTGCGCCCCGGCTCCCACGGCAGCCGACGCGATCTGGGTGCTATCGCAGCGCTGCTGAGGCTGTTTGGTTTTGGCCAGCGGATCCAGACCAGCTCCTTGCGGCTTCACTCGGATGGAAACGCAGAAACGTTGGCGGAAGCTGTCGGAGAAGCCCCCAGGGATGTCTGCAGGGATGTCTGCAGGTGATCCGAACTCTGCCCTCAACTTCAAGTGTCACTGCACTAAATCGGGAGATACTGGGTGGGGAGTAAACTGGCCCAGCCACTAGCACTGTCACAGAATGTGTGTTTTTAAAAAACAGAACAAAAGGCAAACAGATTAATTATGAACCCTTCTTTTCAGAAGCAGACCAGGATTAAAAAAAATTCCCACAAAATTAAAATGTTAGATCCTCCATCTAAAAAAAAAGTTTATACAGATGTGCTGCAAGTGATCCCACACGGGTCTGAGCAGCACCTTACAGTACAGACTAAGACTTGAAGAGCTGATCTCACATTGGAAGTCTTTTAATTAAAAAGAAAAAAAAAAAGAAAAGTGGCTCTGGCTGGGGTGACACGAAGGGGACACTTGGGACACTTCAGAGCACAAGGCAGAGGCGGGGCTGGCAGCCTCCAGGCCGTGGAGCGGAGTACCAGGAAAGGGGCACTTCATGCACAAAATGTATTTTACAAAATACAGATCCAAAAAAAAAAAAAAAAAAGAAAAAAAAGCCAACAAAGGAAAAAAAAAATGAAATAAAAATCCCACCTTGCACTAAATCGCAGCACTCTGAACACTTGCTCTGCCCCAGGCGGCTGCCCATGCCTGGTGTGAGGGAGGAGGCATGGAAACGGGGAGGGGAGGGAAATCCAGGTCTCAGTCTGCTTTTGGGAATTGCTCTCGCAGGGACGTCGTCAGTCATCTGATGTCGGACACGGAGCTCTCGGAGTACGGCGTGGTCATCACCGGGGTGCCGTTGTTGGCCAGACAGCCTTGCCTCAAGGTCTCAAAATATGAGGCCTGCACTGGTTTATGATACTGCAGAACTTTTATGGCATCTTCTATCTTAAACCATTCCCTTTTCCTTCCTGGGGGCAAAGAGAGAAATCAGAAGATGCAACAGAGCAATGTTCTCTGATCTCAAGGGCCTCCCCATCCCCAGGGACAGGTGTTTGTTTAGGGCAGCACATCCCCTGTCTTGCATTTCTTAATTTAAAAAAACATTGTTTTGCTATTTCTGCAATTTTTATTCAAGCCAGATGCTCATTTTAAGGCAACTCACAACACACACACCAAGCACCACCCAGTTTCCATCAGTTTGCAAGTGGACTTGTTTTTCCTGTGGACAGCTCTCAGTTCTTACTCTTTCCGTAAAGAGCCTGAGGAGAGTCATGTTCCATTTGCTGCAGTGCACCCACAAACCTCATGGCAACAACAGATTCATTTCCATTTGGGAATCCAATTCAAATGCAAAGATTTCAGAGATAACAGGGAATGATTAACCCACATGTATTTCCTCTAGTCTCAGACAGGACAGTTCTTCATGCTCTTTGCTTGGCACCTTCCAGTGCAAGAATTAAACACAGAATTGCTGCAGAGGCAGCTGGACACTTACTTGGCTTCTCCTGGGCCACAGAGATGACAAGAGCATCGATTTCACCACCAGTTTTTTCCCCAACCAACCAAAGGACACACCTCTGCAACTCTTCCCAATGGCACTGGCACAGATGCCAGGTCCCAGGGGGATGCTGAGCTGACTTGTGGTTTGTTCCCAACAGTTAAAGCAGCAAGCACCAAGCTTACCAATATTAACAGAGTCCTCCCAGTCCTCCAACACTTCGGTGACGATGAGTACGTAAACATATGTCCTGTGCTTCCTGTCCCGGTTCTGGAAGGCAAAGGGGACACAGTAACAACCAACCAACCAGTAACAATAAACCTTTCTAGGCAGGAGGGCACTGGGCCACTGCAAGATGAAAACTGCCCAGCTTGGGTGCGGCTCCTCCCACATCACAGCTTCTTAGCTACTGAAAACTGTTGTGTTTCAAACCAGAGAGGTCTGAAAGTGTTAACAGGGACACCCAAAAGTGTAGTTCCTGATCTGTGGAGCAGTGGATTGTGGACTGATGTGCTTACAGATCAGTTCTTCAGCTGGGAAGATTTTTACTTATTTCATGTGAGTTTGAAAGAGTCAGTGACAGAACAACAGCAAGAAGAGCCGTGTCTGGTACCTGCTGACTGTGCCAGGTGTGGCTGTGGGAGCTAAAAATGAAGGGGGGACCCCACTCCCCAGCTTTTGTCAGCCACGAGAATATTCAGTCACGCCAGTTATCACCAGTGATTTCGCTCAGGTGCCCACTGCAAAGATCAGAATTGCTGAGTGGGTGTTTTTATTTACCAGGGACTTTGAAGTTTGCACCAAACCAGCACCCGCTCACTCCACAACCCTGCAGAGCCATTGTTACTCCAAGATGATTTTTTGCAACAAAATTTCACAGCGCCCACGTCTGAAACTTACCTCAAAAATTCCCACTAATCTTCCTAACGTCCCTTTCACTCCAGCCTAGGGAAGTTCAAAGAGAAAAGAAACATGCTTTAACAACAGCTCAGTATGTGTTTCCTACTTGTTGTGCAGGACCAGTTCCTTCAGGACAGGAAGCAAACACTCTAAAATTCTGCTAATCTCAAACCAACACAGTCACAAGACAAACGACAGAAATTTATCCCAAGCGCTCAACATCCAAGCATTCCCAGGATTTTTTTTTCTTGTTTTCCTACATTCAAACAATTTTGAATTCAGTCTGGAGGAAGAAGAAATATTTGAGGAGTTACTCCTTGCATACCAATACAGTCCTCGTGACCACAATCTCCTCTGTAGGTTATTACAGCCTGAGCACGGGGAACACTGGCTTTGGGGTTTAGCAGTTTTACCCCTTCAAAATCAGAGTTTAAGGAAATAAAGTATGTGTAAGACATCCACTTACACTCCAAGAGCAACGTGACAGCTCCCAGGTATTTCAGGGGCATCCTGCACACACTTGAAACAAGCCAATAAAACCACAAAATGCTGTGATGTGGCCCTGGCAGCAGGCACAAGAGGGGTTTGGACATAACACAAAGGGGCAGATCCATGCTGAAATAAAGCTCTTGAATCAAGCAGAGACACAAATCAGAAGATCTAAGCAACAATTCTGTCTATTTGAGTACTAGTGAGGATGTACCACTCCATCACACTTGGTGTCCCTTTTGGTACCTCTCTGCTGGCTCCCTCCCCGCCCTCCTGAGCTCTCCGTGCAGAATCCAAGCCCACTCCTCTGCCCTTGCTTTACATTCCCTCCTTTTTATGACTGTAAATGGTTGGAACTCAAGTGCTACAGACAAGATGAGATCTTGCTCCATGATTTAACAGGTCTGAACCAACCCACACAGCCTGGCACACGACCCAGCCACAACTGGGAGGTAGAGTCGGCTCCGTCTCTGGTAGCTGAACACATCCCATGAACATCCCAGAGAAATTGTGCCTCTTGCAGATGAGATACAGAGATCTGATTATGCCAGGCTCCTCTTTTTTTTTGTTTAAAAAAAAGATGTTTGGGTTACATTAATGATAAGACAAATTCTCTGTCCTACTGAGCAGGTGCTGCACAGTCTCGTGCTGTCAGAAAGGAAGAACTTTCTTTAATGAGATGATTTTCCTGGTTAAGTTCCAGCCTACTGCACGAACAGGCACCAAACAATCCAGCCAGAGCACACCTCACTCCTGCTTCCAACGGGAGCTGATGTGGAACTGCCCCAGGAGCAAAGGCTCTGGAGCTCCCTCACTACAAGCAGTCACAGAAATCTATAAACCCTTTTGGTAACGCGCTCGCTGAGCTCCACTTCTAGGAAGTGAATCAGCTGAATCCTTTATTTCATTTTTGGACACAGGCTTTATTGTCTCACCAGTACTTCTGACATCCTGCTCAGCCCAGAGGTGCCCCACTGACTGTGACCCCAGGGCTATTTCTGGAGCGAGCAGCGATTCCATGAAGGAGCAGCAATTCCATGAAGGTCGGCGCTGCGTGCGCAGGACGGGCCGGGCAGAGCCAGCCTGACCTTTGCAGGCGAGCGATTCCACCTCCTCTGCCAACCCTGCTGACCTGGGCTCAGCCTTCTCCGAAGGCATCTGGAATGCAAATGCTTCAAATGCATTTCCCTCAAGGAACTCCTTCAGCACTGGGATGTATTTTTAGCTAAGCCGTGTTCAACAGGCAGCAGTAACACAGGGAGGAACTGGAGGCTTCCACCTTCACAACATACGGACATGAATGCATTAAAAGGTGAAGCATAATCAAGTATTTCTGGAAAACAACTGTCTCAAGCCAATTCTTTGCTGGTTCCTGGAAAAGGCTGTTGAATTTCTGCTCTCCTTACCTGTGGGCACTGAGTCAAAAAGCCAGGGATGCTGTTGTGATGGTTTAGTGAACTCTCAAGTCTGACTAGAAATAAATTTATCTCCAGGCAACTGGCCAGCCTGGAGAAGAAGGATGAATTCTGCTCAACCAACCTCCCAGGCAGTTTATCCCAGCTCTAGAACTGTGCTGGAAGTAGCAGAGGGAGGTGAGGAGCCCTTCCTTCTGTGCTGGTAAAGAGAGACGATGGAAATAACGCTGTCTGCAAACCAGGATCCTCCTGCTCTGTCCTGCCTGCTCTTATTTGCCCAAAAAGGCACAAAAAATAATGTCAAGACAAACATGTCCTGTAGAAAAATCATGTTGAATTATCATCAGACAACTCGAGAAAGCTCTAAGCTTTGCTTCACACACGAACTTCTCATGTGCAGCTGTAAATGGCAACATAAAAGAATGAGGTGGTTCAGAAAAACATTGGGCTGATTTTATAAAGCAAGTTCTTACCAAAGCCTGAAAAACACACCAGCCACTGCTCCTGGGGGCCAATGCCTCTCTCATCCCATTTTCCAGGTACAGTGGATTTTAAAGACAACATATAGAACACCCAACACCAGCAGGACTGTCATACACCTGGTTCTGGTAAATTCCCACACCCACAGGAGAGCTGGTCTCTGTACAATGGAACAAACAAGCATGCAAGTGGAATTCACAGTCTCACACAAATTTCTGACGTAGAAGTTGCCCAAGACACCTGAGAAAATAACCTATAGCTGTTATCACTAACAAGTCAAGCTTGGCAACCAGCAAGAGAACTGCCAGGCTCCTCACTGGGCCAGCTCCCCATCTCCTCCTTTCATACGGGCCAAGAAAATTTTCCTGGGGAGTTAAAGCGAAGTCCCAGGCTCACCCAGGACTGCAGCAGGGTCTAAATCCTAATTTGCAGCAGATGACTCAGGAATTTTCTCCTCGATAGTAAATGGATTGAGAATGCTGTGCCCTCCTGGGCCAGAACAGCGAGTGAGGCAGAGGCAGCACAATTGATTTTGTGCCCCTCTAAGCACTGGAAGAGCTGCACAGGGAGCCCGTACTGCAATCCTCAAAGAACAGGGGGAGTCCTAGGAGGATCCTAGGAGGATCCTAGGAGGATGCTACTGAACCCATCACCAGGGGTTGGACAGCACCAGCACCAGCACCAACTGTTCCAACTGCAGCTCTGGAAACAGAGCAAGGCAATCACACGACAGGATTCCCTGGGAGAGGCACGCCCAGGTACAACACAGGACACACAGAGCTGGCAGAATGAGCTTTTTCCCTCCTCTGATGATCTAAATCAGTGTCCAGGGTCCAGGGAAGGAGGGAAAGGCAGCTCTGGCAAGAGCACATCAGCCACAGACCCTGCCAGAGCCAGCTGCATGACCAGCACACACTTCAAACCCCCACTGCACTCAGAGGGCTGGGCTGGCAGCTCAGGACAAGGAACAAAAATCTGGAGGAAATGAAGCTTTACTAGTTCTGCTGCTCATGGAACAACTTGTTTTAATAAAGAAAAATTACTGAAGACATCCAAGAACAGCAGGTTCAGGTTTCAAAGCTGAAAATAAGTTGGGGTCAGATGCAAAAAGCAGCCTGCAGCAACACCATCTGTTCCTCAGGACAGCTTTTATTTCCTTCCATCTGAGCTAAGGAAAATGTGGGTTGGAATTTCAGCTATTTTACTTTGCTCTATTAGGCTCGAAGCCTGAATCTACTACAGATTACTGCTGGGCAAGAAGACTGTGGTGGAACACCCAAATCTTTGCTCTAAGACCTGTACTACTGAAGGTGCAAATCCCTCCCAGGCGGGCTGTGGACGTGTTTGAAGGATTCTGATTCCAGGCCAGCTGGGCAAACTCTGCCGTCTCAGAGAGGGTCAGACTCATTCATCTAATTCTGCACTGCACGACACCTTTACCTGCTTCTACTCTTGCGATATAGAAATGAAATTCCACGTCAGAATGAAGAATTGTCAGACACTGCACTTGTTTTTGTGAAGTTTGAGTACACGGGGTTAAGGGACAGTGACTTTGAGCCACTACTTGCACTGGGTATGACCAGCCAGGAGGAGTTCAAGGCCATCATCTCATTATTCATCTGTGGGCCCTGCAGTACTTTTAAAAAAATCTTCCTATTTTTGCACTGAAAGATATCAATATCTGTGTTCTAAATCACTAACAAAATACATGAAACAGGAAAGATTATCTATAAAGCATGTTTAGAAGAGGGGAAAAAGAAGTTCCAGCACTCAGATCAAAGTACTGCCATGATGGACTGTTCTTGATATTGGCACCAACTGCCTGTTTGATCACAGATCAAGCACAGCTTATCTGGCTTTTGACTCCCATGAAGAAAGCACAACTAACACTCCTGCAATGCTATAAAATTTGATATTTACTAAGTATTTAAAAGTCAGGATGTGAAGAATGCTCTAAGTGAAAAATGAACTGGTGCTGAGTTTCACAGATGAGTGCGGAGGCTTTTTTCAAAGTCACTCTATAATAAGTTTACGGCATCCATTTCTAAACCATGATGTTCACCAGTTGCTCACACTTATAAAAACCTCTTATTCCTAAGCAAAAACCACACTTCATGAGCACCAACACCTGTTTGAAAAGGGCACACACCTTCCAGAAGGTGAACTTTAGAACACGCCTGGAGTTCCCAGCTCTGCAAGACTGACTACAGCACTTCTCAACAAGCTGTCAGAAATAGGAGGGTTTATTCTGAGGGGGCTGCTCTGACCCAGAGCTGCTGTGTGTCTACTGTCACTCTGCCACAAACAATGCCCAACAACTCCAGTCACTTCCAATTTCATGCAGACAACAGCGAGCATGACAAGTGTTGGTACCTGTCTACTTTAATACTTGTGCTGGTGCCGACTAATATAGATAAGGACTACCTCAAACTAGGACAAGGACTTGAACTCAAACTGGGACAGAGGGATCACAGCCTTCACTCAGAATCAACATTTAATTTTTGGAACAGAAAGAGGGAAAAGTTAGATAACTTTAGATGACAATTATTCCAGCAATAACATGGATAAACCTGAACACATACACAGTAAAATTAAAACAGTGAATGCAGAAGTTAAAATGTTCATTTAGGGAAGCATATTTTGAAAAAAAATGCACACCATGCAAAAGAGAATGAATTGAGAAGAAACAGCCTATTGTCATCCTCAAAAGCCACAAGCAATGGGAAGGGTCACAAGTCCTTACAGCTCTTCCAACCAGCTCTTATTAAAAATTGGAAAAGGCATACCAAAGTCAAGGGAAGAAACCCCACACATTTCTCCCACAGCTTTGAGCAGCATTGCTCATGGACATGGGAGAAACTGGATTTTCCCTCTCTCAACTCCAGCAGCAGACTGGAACTGCTCAGCTAACCCGTGTCCCCACGAGTGACAGACACGGCTGTCCCAGGAGAGAAGCAAAGACATCAAACCCACTCAGAAATTAGCCTCAGCTACAACCAACCCCAAAACACCTGGATTCACACAGAAGGGAGAGCAAGGGCTCCCAGCAGCCTCCTAAAACCCTTCCTGCCAAACCAATACCATGAACTGGCCAGGTGGGTCCTCCTGTCCTTCCCAACACTCCTGCTGTGCTGCAACAACATCCCCCCAGCACGCAGCCAACAGCTCCTGGAGCTCGAGGCCGGGGAGGTGGGGGATAATTCTGTGTGCAGATCCCCAGCAGCACAGAGGCACAGCCCACCTGGGGAAGGCCTCGCACCCCTAAAGCTTTGCCAGCACCACTGGCAGCTGTGGGGCGCTCAGGTCAGACAGCTCAGTGTCAGCTCCTCCACCTGCACCGTCCAGGGCTGGGGGTGCCCAGGGGAGCTGGGGGTGCCCAGGTGATTCACGGGTGCTCCCAGCGCTCCCAGCTGCCGCCGTTCCCTGCTGGGAGCGGCCGGGCAGAGGTGCCTCGCTGGGCAGAACTCACTCCTGCCAGGCTGCCAGGGCTTGAGTTACACTGGCAGCGGGCACCGCTCCACGTGAGCAGGGAACACCGGCCGAGGAGCGGGATTATCTCAGCCAGCCCAAACCAGTTCCGTGCTGCCGGAGCCGTGCCAGGGCTCCCTTCCAGCCAGCGCTGTCATGGAAAGAGCGCGGCTCTCCCAGGGCGCTGCTGCCCGCGCACCGAGCGTCCCCGTGCTTATTTTAAGGGTTTAAGCTCTGCACCTCCTGAATGAACCCTGGACTTCTGTATCAAATCACTTCATTATTAATAACGCTTGGGCTGAAAAGCAGGAGTCTGCAGCTGAAAATATTTCTATTGTTCTGGTTACACTCACTTTGGCTTGTAAAGTGGTTGAAAGGTTGCCGAGTTACTGGAAAAGCAGGAGCTGGGTTACAAGCTGGAAATAAAATTTGCAAGCAGTGATTCCCAGTATTAGAGGGACCTGAAGACACAAAATTAACTTTGACTGTATTATCTTTTTCTGATAGACTGCTAGATTATAAAAACATCCAAAGAGAAACACACAACTCGAGATCTGCCACATTAGGTTAGTCCAACAGTCCAAATACTCGGTTTTGTTAGACAGCAGCAGGTACTTCCAAATAATTCAGGAAGAAACCTGCATATACCAGACAATTCAATAAAGCAACTACAAGAGAAGCTTCCTCCCAAGTCCCATCAATTAGCTCTTGATTCCTGTTTTGCACAGAGCACAAAGATTTATAACCCTCTCAAAAGCATTTTTAATCCTGCCTTATGTAACCGTGAACCTACTCGGTCATTCCATCTACAACCATGCAATCGTTTCTGAACCTAAGCATCTCCCCAGTTGGTTAATATTCAGAAGCAAATTCTAAAGACATGTTTTACATACACTGCAGTCAACTGCCATTTGCTGCCTTTACACTTCTTATGAAGAAAAAATTGTTCTTCCAGCTTTAAGAGAAAAATATGCCTTCTCCCTACACAGCCCACTGATCTGTGTTTGATCTGCTGTTTGATCTCCTTCCTGAAACAGCTTCATGCAAAAAAGAAAAAAACAAACCAACCAACCCATGCACACTTTAGGAATTGCTGCTGGTAACCTATGGCCAATTTCGCTTATTCACATAAACCCCACTATGTATGCTAAACCAAAACATACTGAGGCCCCTATATTTGGAGTGCTCATAAGGGTTTATTTCTACCTTCTACCCAAGTACTAGACAGCTTGACAAAGGCACAGCTGAATTTTGAAGTTCCCTTACAGAGAAAACGAAGCAGAGACAATCATCACATATATATTGATGTGAGTAGAGGTGAACTTTATTTTCAGTTAAAGGTATCAGCCAAGGACAAGTTCATTCCAACTGAGAGGTTTAATTACATTCCCATGCTCTCTTTATTTAGGACTCCGTTTTTCTCCCACGTGGGATGGGGATATCACCAGTGACCCTACCTCCCTCTCCACCTCAAGGAGAAGAAGGAAGAGTGATAAAAACAAACCCACAGAATCTGGGCTAAGAGCAGGGTGAAGCCACTCACCTCTTCACAGACCTCGCGCACGGCGGCCACGCCGGGCTCCTCCTCGGGCTCCATGCCACCCCCGGGGACAATCCATCGGTCCGGATGGCGACTGCTGCTCACCAGCAGCACCTGTGGAGAGCAGAGCACAGCTGATGGGGCACCCCCAGCGCTCCCTTTCAGAGCCCAGCTGAAGGGCAGAGATTGTGCCTCACATGCCCCGAGACGTGACCCACCAAGGGCGAGGCCTTGCCAGTACTCAGCCCCATCCAGACAGCCGTGGAAATTCCATGAGCACTGACACCAAGGCACCCCCACGCTCCGTGTTGCTTCGGCCACTGCCTCTCCCTGCCCTGATGCACTGGAGGAAAAACTGCCCTTGCACACCAAAACACGCATTTGCACTGGACACAGCACCTCTCGCTTTGTGAGTTCACTGCAGAGCCCTCACAGCTTGGGATACACCCCAGGCAACAACAGAAATGCCCAGATGCTGCTCAGCACCTTCACCCTTCGCAGAAGTACCTTGATTAATTTATCCTGCTGCCTTTGGCCTTGCCTGTCCCTGCAGTTCTGTCACTAACAACACACACACGTCCGGGAACTCCCCCCGCACTATTTATGTGCAATTGTCTGAGCACAGATTCTCAGCCCCACTGTTCATCACTTCTTTTGCAGGAGGCACTGAGGAGCTCAGCTCTGCAGCCAGCACTGGGCTACTTTTGGTTTAGAGGAGGTTGTTCAATGAGGTATAAGCAAAACAAAAGCCTATGTTAAACCTGTTAAACTTAAAACCCCCTAGGAAAGGGCTGCACAGAAGGACAGACTTTTGTGAATGAGAAAAGCAGTTCAGCCCTCTTCCCAGAGGGATTTGCCATACACATGCTTTGTGGCAGTTTTTCATGAAACACATTTTATTCCAGTGTAATTCTGCTCTGTACAAGCTCAGGTTCTGATTTGCCACCTCCCAGCAAGACAAACTCTAACTAACACTCTCAACTGGCTACAGACTGTCCCAAAGAATAGCGAGACACTGTGCTTATTAAATCTACTTGCAACACATCCATGAGCAGAGATGGAAACTAAAAACAAAACTAATACTGTTGTCCAGCTCTCTAAACAAAGCTTGTTCATTAGAGTCATCCTGTTGTACTTCATCATTTCACTGGCACAAAGCTCGGAGCCAAAGCAACTTGCTCCAGAAACTTTCCAACATACCAGTCCAATTAGGTTCCAGGCCAGCTGCAACAGTGTCAGACATTTGGGAGTTACACTGTGGAGACACTGAAATCCCAGGCTTTACTGGGGAAACAGTGAGCTGCCAGTAGGATATGAAAAGATTTGCACTAATTACCAAAAAGGAATGTACCTACAGAACTCAAAATTAAACTTCCAAAGCAAAAACAACCACGAGATTTCCAGGGTTTCCCAGTTGGTTTATCCTGAAAATTCTCATCTGCCAACTGACCAAACTCATACTGGAAACAAATGAAGCTGCATGGGCCACCTCAGCTCCACAGTTCCAAGTGGGATGGTCCCTGCCTGTCCTGTCCTCTGGCCAGGCTGTGACAGAACAGCATTTACTTTACAGTGACATCCCGACTGTCTGGCCCTCTCCGAGAGGAAGGCAGAATTCCTTTTCCCCAGGCATCCAGTCCATGTAAAACACCACCAGAAAGCCATGCCTAAATAGGGAATGTAAATTTCATTCATCCTCAGAGCCCTCGGGAGAGCAGCCCCTCCCCGCCAGGCCATCCCCAGCCACCTCAGTTTGCCACTGTGCCTCGTCCTAGCACAGTACTTGAATTCTACTCTATCCTCACTCATCACCCAGAAGAGTTTGGATTCAAATTCCTGATTCCAGGTCAGCTGATGATTCTGAGGACAAAGCTAAAAGAGCAGGAACAGCCATTTCAAGTGCACCTTTGCTGCCAGGTAAGGAAGCACCAGCTCTGCCACTTCCCATTGCAATGCAGAGCTCCAGCTCAAGGAGGAGGGGGAGAAAAAGTGGAAAAATATTTTAAAAAGCTGCAGAATCAGATCTTTGCAGCTCAGCACAGCACAGCACACCTCACACCCCTGAACTCCTGCCACCTTCCAGGCGTGAGAACAAGGATCTGCTACGGAACCCTGGACACAGACTGCTCCAGGAAACCTGCTCGGGCTCAGACAATGCCTCAGCAACACACCAGGAGGAACTTTTGGGTGTAAACAATGGTTTGAGGCAAAGTAAATTAACTTCAGCTGCTCTGGCAGTTGAGCATTTTCTGAATAGAATTACCATGAACAACCCTTGCTGGGAAGGAAAAACCTGTCATTCTCACACTTTCATGTAATCAGACTATTTCCTGTTTAATAAAAAGGAAATCCCATCAAGAGAGAGCAGGAAACAAGCCCTACAAGGTCATTCTTTTAAAACAACTTCAAACAGGATATTGCTACTAATGAGCTCTCCCAAGACAAAGGGGCTGAGTTCCAAACAAGGGGGAGACATTGCTGTGTTGGAAAAAACCCACACTTCCAACACCAATCCTGTATCCCGATACATCCAATGCGTTCAGAGGGATCAAGGAAAAAGTTGTCATCATCTGAATCCCAGAAAGGTTTGGATTGGAAGGGACCTTAAAGCCCATCTCATTCCATCCCCTGCCACCTTCCAGTAGACCAGCCCAGGGTACAGTTGGCTTTTTGGCTCATTAACTTCTTTATTACATAAATAACTTTTATTTTAATACATTTTAAAGTAGTTAATTTAATCTAAATAGCCATCCAAAAATACAACAAAAATTTACTTATTTTTTTAAATCAGGCTAGAACACACAGGAAGGATGGAAATTTCCATTTTATCCTTGCCAGGCAACTGTACTTAAGATGGCTACTGAGACTCTTGGCCTGCCAGGGATTTTGATTTTGGAGCCACATCGTGCAGACTTTTTGGAAAAGCATTTGCAGGTAACACGTCACACGGCCAAGCTGCGTTTTCCAGGATTTCAAAGACAATTATGTCATTTCAAAGCAGGGAAATGACCAACACAAGCCTGCCTGGCAAGGCAGGAGGTGGCCCTGCTGAAACTCTCACACACAATCCCCCACAAAAGAGAAAGTTTAGAAAAACAAGCCAAGTTTGAAGTGTGCAGCAGGGGCTCGAAGCAGAGCCTCACGGCAAGGACCTTCAAAGCTGCACACAACAAACAAATCCAAACAAACCTGAGCGGTACTAACCCCGCCTGGAGGAGCCAGGAAACACACCAAGACATCTAAGGCTGCCCGGACAGCCAAGTGGAATAAGGAGCTCATGGGAAAAGGGGAAAAGAGTTTGTCCCTGGGATAAATCTGGGCATCCCCAATACACAACGCTGACTTCAGAACAACCCAGTTACACACAAACCTGCTGTATCCACGTGGAGGGGATTTTCTGGGGTTTTTGTTCACAGGAATAATGGGGCTCTGCACAGCAATAACTGGGCAACCAGCATCAGGCAGAGATTTAACTCCCCATTTGTGGAACAGAGGCAGAGGGATTCCCAGGTTCTTCCACGCTGTGGTGGATTTAAACAACCACCACCCATAAATAAAACAAGAGAGGCTACACCGTAAGGAACAGGATTCCTCGAAAGAGGCTCCACAGCAGCATTTGAGCAGACAAAAAGGGCCACAGCCCTACGAGAAGCTGGGCCACAGCGTGAGTAGAAAATGAGCTGAGAACCTTCCAGACTTCCAGGAACAGCCAGTGCTACCCACCTGTGCCAGCCCGGGGCCCGGCGAGCTGGCAGCCAGCACAGGGAACAGCAGGCAAGATGTTAAATCCGGGGTCTGGCCCAGCAGCCTCCTGCTGCCAGGAGCCGATCCATAGCTGCTGGCTCCTGACACAGCCTCTGCACTGCCTTACAGGCTTCCTCTCAATATTTTCAGGCTTCCCCTCAATATTGACATGCTTTCTATCAATAGTGTCGTGCTTTCTATCAACATCAAGCCATAAATCACTTCGTTTGCACAGCGACTGAAGCACAAACCTCCCGGCACTGCAACTCATTTCCCACTCCAGCATCATTTATCAGAGCACAGCCTGCACGGCAACACTGCCGCAGAGGCTGCAGGAGCTGGGAGGAGAAGATGGCTGACTGACTGCAAGGCTTTTGCTGTACAATCTGCCTTTGTCTCAAAGTTTCAGTTTAAAACTAGTGTGTTCTCAGGAGCTGAGCTGTGCTCCCATGTGCCCCATGGCCAGGCAGATTCCAGAGCTGGCGCTGTGTCCAGCGTAACAAACACCTTGGATGCTTCACTCAAAATTAACATTCTCTCAGCCCCCAAATATCATTACTGTAATGCTTTTCTACCTGACAAAAGTGGGATGCTCGTTTGACCACACCAAACCACCTTTAAACCCTGCGACCAGCAAGGGGTGAGAACTGGAGGAGACGCGGGGAGAAGAGAGACACTGCTGTCACCAAAGCTGTGCAAAATTAATCTCATTTCCCCGGCAGCAACACGGCCTCCCCGACAAATCACATGTTTTACCGAACTGCAAAGGCATGACGGCCCCAGGGCGCACGCCAGGGCTTACGGGAGGGCTTCTCCCACCCTCTTGCTATTCCAGGCACGTTCCGGAGCTCGCACATGGTAGGAGCGAGTCCAGCCGGCGGTCAGCAGGGCTACAGCCGGCCCTGCACCTGGCAGGGGCAGCAGCTGGGACCACGACACACGCTCTCAACAGCCACAGAAATCCCTCCCCCGACCGTAACAGCCTGTCCTGCCAGGAGCATTCCTGTACCTCAACGGGATACCTTTCCTTAGACAAGTGTTATTTTTGCACACACACCTGCACCAGGCTCCGTGGGATAATGGGATTTAACCCACAACGTGGTATCCAGGAGCTGGAGGTGGGAAATCCACGGCAGGAGGTGCAAAGGGGAAGGGATTCGTGCTACAGAACTTGACAAAAGTAAAGCACAAGCTTTGGAACGGGAGCAAGAGGTGAACTGGAAGAAGTTCAAGTCATTTCAAGCGCTTGGATCGCACCTACAGTCCTATAACCAGAGAGGAAAAAATACAGCAGATTCTGTTGGTTTTTAGGCTGCTGGTTAGAATAACAGTAATAAATCACCATGTACCGTGCTGCTGCTCTGGCTCCAGAACTCCACGGGTCCTGTTAACTGCTACTGCAGCGCTCCTGCCACTTCAGAGCCACTGCCTGCTCCTGCCAGGGAGGAACACAATCCCAAGTCCTCCCCGTCCAGCGAAATTACGGTTTAGATAACCACAGAAATTATCTGCAACACGCCTTCCCATGCTTCGGGAGCAGCTGAACCGCCTGCAGCAGCGGCCGCTGCTTTCAGGAGCCGAGGGCTGATAAGGGGCACTCCCAGACAGAGACCCCAAACCCCAGAACCTATTCCTGCCTGTTAAAACCAGTTTGGTGACCACTCAGTGCTTACACAGCTTGTCCAGGTGCACCTTTTCCAGAAGGAATGCTGGCTTGTAAAGTGCCTTTTTGAATAAGGGAATTAAAAAAGGCAATGAAGGGGTATTTGGGCTTTTTACGGAGCCCAAATGACTCTGGCTGTCAGCAGCTGCACACTGTTCTGACTAACCACCCTACTCAGGAAATACAGCACACACAGACTCTTGGGAAGCTGCTCAAATACAAGCAGTTAATTCTACACACAGCATCAATGTATGTCACTTGCACAAGGAGAAGTAACCCCTGAAACATCTGACAAAAATCTACCCAGCAGGTAATCATATCCCCCCGAATTTCACGGGTTAATGTGAAATTTCTGAGAACAAAGAGTCAGTGTGCAATATCCAGTGGCAGAGACAGGAATTCTGAAACAAATACACAAAATTTGAGAGATCCTTGACTGGTCTGTGCCGTCAGTCGCTCAGAAGGGCTGAAAAAGAACAAGTGTTTAAAGAAACAGAGGCCCTGCTTCCCACTGGATGTTACCTACAGCATTCCCACATGGATGTTTGCTATCTGTAAGGTAGAACTGAGTTTGTTAATTTTGCTCTATCCAAGCAAACCAGGAGAACTCTCCTTATTTTAAAAGAAGGTAAAAGTCCAAGCACATGGTTGGGGTTTTTTGATTAAGATGGCAAAGAGTTGTTTTTCCAGACTGTGTGAGACCATCCATGGAAAGATTAGGTCCCCTGGCAGCAGTCCCCAAATGCTGGTACCTGTCTCCACACTGCAGGAGTTTGTCTGAAGGGTGCTGAGATGAACCAAGTCAGGCAGCTGGGTGTGAGGGTTTTTTTAAAAAAGGAGGGGACACAGAACACAGAGTGAGCAGAAAAAGGTAGGAAAAACAGCTCCTAGTCAGGCAGTAAATGGATCTGAGGTGGAAGAGATTCCAAAGCAGTGTTCTGCGGAGAACAGACACAGCCACCACTGCTGGGTCCTTCTCCGCAGACCAAGGGTGGAGCACGCCCTCTTTCCATACTCATCACTTTTCCCTGAGTTGCAGCAGAACAAAACTGACTCAATTCTTCAGTTTCACAACAGCTTGCTGAGCTTCCAGTAAATGAAGTGAAAATTTAACAATTTTCATTCTTTTGTTGTTTGGGAAAGTACAAGAGACTGTGGAATTGCTTCTAAAACTGTTCAGTGACAGCTGCTTTTGTGGGAAGGCAAAACACTTTTTAAGATGAAAGCCAGGTCTTGCAGAGGTTTATCCATGCTCCTGCTCTTGGAGAGCACAACCTACAGGGCTGAGAGAGACAGGAGAAGCACAGGCAAGAGATCCACTCCCAAGCTGCTCCTTATCCCCCTGGAGAAGGGGTAACAGGTTAGCAACAGACCAGGAGAACTTTACTTGGGTTCAGCCACAACCCTTTTATGCAGCAGGTGGGAGCACACAGCCAAGCCCAGCCATCAGAACAGGGATTCTGAGAGCGTATTCCAGGGAAAGCAGGATGATCATATGATGCTGGGCTCACTCACATCCCAACAGTGAAGCACTCAGAGTGGTTTTAGCTGTCCTGGGTTTACACGGGAGCCAAGGCACAGCGGACAGCCCAGGAGCACCGCGTGATCCCCACCACACTCGGCGGGTTCCAATCCCGGCTCTGCTGCGTTACATCACAGCCGGAGTAAAAACCGGCCCAGGAGAGGCCAGAAGGAAAAGAAAAAAGATTCGTTTGCATTCCAATGGCTTTCCCAGGGGCCACCCGGCCCAGCTCTCCCCGTGACCGAAGGGCTCGGCGCGTGCCAGGGCACCGGCCCCTGGGTGAAACCTCTCTTCTCCCAGCTCCATTCAGGCCTCATTCACCGCTCAGAAAAGATTCTTCCCGAGGCATTTTCTCCCAAAAAAAAAAAGCCTTTAAAAACGGCCGTGGTTAACGAGCAGCTTGTCCTTTCACAGGCACAATGTGGGCATGTTCAAACCCGCCGCTGGCCCAGCGCGGACCCGCGGCCCAACGGTGCCTCTTTATTCCCGTCAAACACCGCCCGGAGCAGGGCTCCGGCTGCTGCGGCACACTGAGGCACGAGGGGCGTTCTCTGGGATGTGCCCTCATGGGAAAAATACGTGTGTAATGTAAAAATAACACCCTGATGGCAATGCTGAGGGGCACGGACATCCCAAGCAATGAATGCACTGAGTGATTCCAGAGGTACCACAGGACTTGGGAGCTCTCCCTCCACGTTCTCCTTCCACAGTTCTGCAAATATCCCGGGAGTTCACTCCATGTGAAAAGATGGGAATAGCAAAGCCCTGGTGTCTGGCTGCTGGAAGGTCCTTTGAAGCCTGTTCCCACTGTTTGAATGATCCTGTTGCTGCCCCAACTCTCCCTGTTGCCCAAGGAGGTGGATCATGGTTTGGGAAACCACACACAATTACGGGGGGTTTCCACAACGCCCAAAAAATGTAATTCTTTTCTCCATTTGAGATTCATGTTGAAATTAATTCTCCCTCTGCTGCTTTTTAAAGGAATATGTAACAAAGGCATCTTTTCAGCCAGTGCTTGGTCTTACAAAAACGTTCCAGAGTTTTTTTCATGCCCAAAAGCAGTGGCTTCTAAATGCAATGCAGAGACAATGTGCAACCTCCAGCAGCACAGGGAAAAATAAATCACTTAAAAGCTAAAAAAGAATGAAGTATTTTTCTGGTGAGACTCTTTATTTGCAAATGTAACACCAAACCAAGGACATGGTGTTTTATCAATCTCTGGGCATTGCTAAGATTTCAAAGACAAATACATCAGTGAACTGAAGAGTCAGGGGGAAACACCTAAACAGAAGAAAGTAGCCTTCTCTGTAAGTGTAAACAAAATTCTCTTATTTCTTCTTGTTCATTGACAAACTTTTTAAATTCAAGAACTAATGAGGAGTTAAAAACAGGGGAAAAAAGGGTTTTTTGAATTTATAGAAAGAAATGAAGAAGAAAGGCAAGAGTGAAGTTCTACTATTTCTTAAGCACTTAAAAGAAACAGTAATGAGGAACAGCCAGTCCTAGGAAAAATCCGACTTTAATGTAGAAAGTTTAATTTATTTATCAAAACATGCTTCTTTTCTTCCCTCTTTTTCTCAAACACTAAGCTTTTAATAGATCTTTAATGTACATACTTCGGCTCTGGCTCTTTCTCCCCTCCCTGGAGAGACCTTTTAAATAGATCTCAATTTCCATTTAAATAGAAGCAATCAATAATAAAATACGTCAGTAACATTAAAAAGTATCATTGTCCGAGAGCAAACCAAGAAAACTTTCACAGCCATTTAAAACTCTGTACTTAAATGTGTACAGGTAACACCTTGCTTGCTATTGAAAAAGTGCAAGTAGCAGTGAGCAGACACTAGTCAGCTTCTCTCAAAGTTTATTTAATAGCCAATAAATCAGAATTAACCTAAGAAATAATTAGAAAGGAAAATTTATAAGGTGTCCTGCTTGCTGATTTCACTCACTGACACAAGTTTAACTTCAATGGCTTCTCAGGCTTTTGGCCACCGCCAGGTGCAGGATCTGGGCACAGAGTCCATCCCAGTGGGGTTAATTCCGTGGGTTGGTTGGGTAAGAACTTTCCCAGCTGCATTTGTGACAAGCGCCCTTCCTGGACAGCTCCCGCAGCAGGAGTGTAACAGGTGGGAACAGAGGGTGCAGTTTCAGCTCGGGGTTCAACTCCCCGCTAGCACACACAGCCCTTCAAAGGCTCCGAGACCAGAATCCTCCTTCCCTGCCTCACTCCTGCAGTGGCTCCTCACCAGCAGCACACACAGGGCACATCCCCAGGAAACCCACCCCAGCCTGGCCTGCAGCACTCCCACAGCAACCAGGGCTCCCTCCCCGAGGTGTCCCAGGGCAGCACAGCCACTGCCAGCTGTCACTGGGAGCTCAGGGACAAGGCCACCAACAGCGACCACAGGGATAACACGGCGCTCACCCAGAACCTCCACTTCCCTGCACACAAAAACCTTCCCAGAGCTTACAGACCCCTGGGAATGACCCGGCACAACCAGCACAGGGAGCCAGCTCCCTCAAATCCTGCCTGAAACCAGAAAGAGATTGTTCTACTCTAGCTCCTGCCTAGAAACTGGAGCCTGAATGAGTTTAAATTCAATCCAATGTAGGTGGAGACCACAGCAGAAACACAACTGACACAAAAATGGGTTTTAAATCTCAGCCTTACACCAACCTGACAGCTGAGCCTGCTGGAAGCATCCGTCCCATGCCAGCGTGCCTCTGGAACAAGTTCACTTTCCTCCTTCGACCTCTTGGGTCAACACTGTGACACTGCCACAGAGCCTGGTGTCCCAGCACAGTGAGGGCTCTGACAGCTGTCATTAACACACCCCGGTGTCCCCAGCACCGTGAGGGCTCTGTCACCAGCTCCCACGGGCCAGAGGGATCAGCTGGAGCCTGTGCAACACTGCAGGCTGAGGTGTGTTAAAATAAAACTCACAACCAGTCACATGCCGATTGCCTCAGGCACCTGTTAAAAGTACTTTTCTGCCCTCAACCACGCTGCATTCACACATGGCCAGGCCTCCACCTCTTGAGAACAGCCTGCAAACTACCCTACTAATTGTGTAAAATGGCATCAGGGCACTCCAACGCCCTCACCCACCCGTGCTGAGCACCCTCAGCATCATCACACAAACAATGATGTTCTTCTTCACGCTTAGTCCATGAATTTCCTGGAAGTCCATGGGAAGGACCAGCTACACTGAATGCTGCACCAACACTGCTGTCATTTCAGACCATTTCTGCTGAAATGCTGACACTCCTCATCACGCCAGCACAGCTACAAAGGGCTTGTGCAGCCTCCTTCACGTTAAATAATAACTGGATGTATGCTAATTGCCTTTCCTCCAGTGAACTGTCTGCATTCCCTTCCGATTTCCTGTAGCTACAAATATGATAATCAGGAGAACAAAGACTTAAGCACAGCCACTCGGGCACAGCAAATGCAGTGGAGTGTGTACGCCCGGCTCCAGCAGCAGCAGCAGCAGAAGGGAGACCTGCAGCCTTGCTGCTCTGAGCACCCCGAGCCCACCTTCAGGAGGTGTCAATAAAGACTCGTGTAAAATCGCACATCGGAGCGAAGTTTCTCTCTGTAACTTCCCGGACAATGCGGCCCCTTAGCAACGCGGCCGCTCTGAAACCAACCAATCCACCTTTAATTCCCACTTCCTCCCAAGCTCTCTGGACAGCAACTTCTGGCACTCCATCAGTCCCCTTTTATCCCAGTTTCTTTTTATAAATCCAAGGTCAGGTTTCCTCTCCCATCTCATGTGATGTGCTGGACTGAAGTTGTGCCAGCGTGGTCGGTCCCCTCGGCTGCCAAACCCCCTGCCGCGCTCCCCTCAGCCTGTCCCGCCGCCCACCGGGCATCTCCGCGGCTCCAGCGGAGAGCAATAACCAAGTGGGAAGCACCAACTCTCCCAGCGACGCTGAACTGCGCCAATTAAAAATAAAACCCCGCTGGGAGCGAGTCCCCCCACCCCGACCGGCTCGGGGGTCCCGGGCCCGGCCTCGCCCCCGGCCCGGCCCTCACCTCCTCCTCGCTCTCGCTGCGGAAGCACAGGCAGGCCGCCCGCTTCTTGTAGCCGTCCCCGTCGTAGGTGCGCGTCTGGTTGGACTTGAGCTTCATCATCCTCCGCTCCGGGGGCGGCGGGGCCGGAGGACGCGCGGCCCGGAGGGCGGGGGCGGGCGGGACCCGCCGGGCGGCGAAGGACG
>VZRQ01011004.1:292455-349068 GCA_013397975.1 Machaerirhynchus nigripectus
CCCCCCCCATCTCCCCACTTTCCTGTCCCCTCTGGCCCTGAGTCTGCTTCCCCACCACAAACAGCTGAAATTCCACTGTCCCTCCACCTCTCCTGCTCCCAGCAGCCCCATTTGCCTTCTGTCACCACCAGCTCCGGGTCCATCCCACCGCGGCTCAGGGGACGGGACCCCCGTGCCAGCGCGTGACGCTCCGCTTCCCCCCTCCCTGATGCGGAAGCGGGGGGATGGCACCGCCGTATCCTCCGCCATCCCTGTTTGCCGCTTCTGGGTTTAATTGCAAACCTCATCTTTGGATTTCTGCCTAAACCCGGCTCCCGGGACTGCACAAATCCATGCTCCGTGTCCGAGCAGCCTTGTTTACCGCGGCGAGCTGAGGCGGCAGGATGAGACAGAGCTGCAGAGCTGGGCAGCCAGTGGAACCCCCAGCTGAGGCCGAGCCCCCTCTCCCTTCCCCAGGCCTGAGCACATGCAGGAGGTTGGCAGTCCTGCTGCCACTGCCCCTCCCGGGATCCCCATCCACATTCCCCATCCGCATTCCCGGCACATCCGCTGTCCCTGAGCTGGGCTGCAGGCTCCCCTGGAGAGACACTTGCGTTATCTGCAAATGCCAAGCAAGCTTCCAGAAATTTTTGCACAAGGCTCCTAAAATCCCAGGAAGATGAATGGGTGCCCTGAGCAGGGCGGTTTGGGGAGCGCAGGAGGAAGGGGAAGGTCCCTGCAGAGCCCACATGAGCTCTGAAGCCGATCGCTGCCAGGGCTTGGAGCAAATGCGTCTCCCTTGGCTACTGCAACCTGGCAGCACCTGGCCCCTGGCGGCCTCCTGGCTGTGCACAGGACTCGGGGCTCCTGGTCCTGCTCCCGGATCACTGAACCTCCTCTCTGCTTTTGGGGAGCCCACAAGCCCTGACCCCACAGGCTCCAGCAGGTCCCCAGTCCTCAGATCCCCTCATGAATGCAGATGACCCTGGTGGAAACAAGGAGGCTGCCACAGGCACATTCCACCTGGGATTTGTTGGAAAAGTGGCTCCCAGAAGTTTCCCACCATTACCTTCGTGCCCCCTCCAGGGTCCTGCTGCCCTTGCAGCCACCTCATGCACTGCTGGAACACCAGGTCCCAGGCAGCCCCATGGTGCTGCTCTGGCCGAAATCCCATGGAGAATCACCCACCACTCCGGATTTGGCTCTTTGCCCAAGGGCTCCAGCCCTGCTCATGTTGCAGCCAAAGGGGTTTTGCCAGGGAATGCAGGAAAGACCCTGAGATGAGCCTGCTCCCATGGAGACAGTACCCTGGAAGGGCCCAGGCTCACCACCTGCCTGGGCTTGGTTTGATGACGAGGGGGCAGGATGGGTGTGAGGGGGCAGGATGGGCGTTGAGGCTGCTCAGCCCCGAACCCCGGGCGCTGCTGGTGCGGAGCTGCCAGCGTGAATCAGCAGCACCCACTTAACCATTTCCTCACAGGGTCCACACAGGCTCTGGAGGGGACCACGCTTCAGCCACGTCACAGCCAAACCCCTCCACACCCCCTGGCTCCCTGAGCTCTCACCAGCCCCAGGAGCGCTTCCCTGCCCCAGCTCTGTGGGACACACGGACCAGCCCTGGGATAGGGAATCCCACGGCCACTCAGCTGGGTCAGAGTTGAGCAGCAGACCAGGCGCAGCTCCTGCAGCTGCAAAGCCTCTTGCAATGCACATCAGTGTCCCGGCTTTTCCCTGGGTCCTGCCGCTGTGCCTTGGCCACTTCACCCCCTGTATGTGGTCACTTCACCCCCCACGCATGGCCACCTTAACCCCCGTGTGTGGCCACAGTGGGAGCAGCACGTGGGCACTGGTACCCTCCGTGGAAGCAGCACGGCAGCCCCAGAACACGGTGGGAGATGCTGCCAGGTTGCTCTGGACTTCCTTGGCTGAGTCTGTTTGTCTTTGCCACGAGTGGCTGTCATGTGGCCATTGTGGTGCATCACGGTGGCATTGGTGCTGCACCCCGAAATGGACCCTCAGGCAGCCCCTGTGCTGAGATAAGGGAGAGCAAATGACCTTTCCTGTGCCCAAAAGCCCGAGGCCCGGCCCACTTGCTTGGATTCCCACTGAACAGTGCAGCTCCCAGTGTGGCTTCCCCCTGCCCCAGATGCTCTCAGCAACAGCCACTCACCCACTGCCCTCCCAGCAACGGGGCTCACACCTGGCGTGAACCTCCTGCCTGGGGACAGGATGGGGACAGGATGGGGACACCGTCTCGCTCTGTGCTCTGCTCCTCTCCTTGCAGTGCACCTGCCACCATCCTGCCTTGGCCAGGGGCTCTTTGCAGCAGAGGAACCTGCACCAGAGGCTCTGCAGCCCCTCCTGCCCCTGCTCCCCACTGGGATCAGCCAGTGTGCCCAGGGGCAGGAGTGTGACATCCCCATCCCCTGCTTCTTGGCTGCAGGAGAGATGCTGGGCCTGGGACAACAAACACACCTGGAGAGAGCAACTTGGGGACAGGGGACAGCAGGACTGGACTGTACCACCTCCCTGGGGACAGGGCTCTGCCAGCCAGGGCTCTGCCATGGGGTGCGGGCAGCTGCCCATGCCCTGCCCGCAGTGTCAGCAGCACCAGCCTCTGCATTGCAGCAGCCTCCTGCCTGCACAGGGCCACGGCCACGGCCCGGCCCCCACAGAGGGCAGAGACCCCCCTGCAGCACCCGGGCAGCAGGAGCTGCCTGGAGGGTGCGAAGAGTTGTGTCAGTGCTCAGCGCCGAGCAGGCTGACAGGAGAGACACGCAGGGGGGCCGCTTCTGCAGGAGCAGCCCAAGGGCACGTGGAGCAGGAGCTGGGACAAACTCCACCGTCACTTGATGCCAGACGCTCTGCGGCTTCTCCCTGGCAGCTCCGTGGAAGCGAGGGGCCGGAGCGGAGCCCCCCAGGGCGAGGGTACCCAAGCGGCAGCGCGTGGGCGGGCTGGCAGCTCTCCACGCTCTGCAGGCGCCAGGCATCACTGCCAGCCGCCCTGATGCGAGGTGATGGGCTGCGCTGGCAGGGCCGGGGGGCTGGCAGGGGGCTGGCAGGGGGCTGGCAGGGGGCTGGCACCCGTGGNNNGGGCGGGCCTGCAGGGCACAGGTGGCCGGGGCGGCCCGGCGTGGCGGGGGCACACGCACGTGCGCGGGCGCGTGAGGGTGGTCGTGCGTGGGGGTGCGTGGCAGGAGAGTGGCAACGAGGCGGCAGCGTTAGCTGGGAAGTGATGCAGAGCCAAAAATAACCCCCGGGCTGCGGCTCGGACCAGGTAGTGGCTCGGAGAGGGAGCTGCGGCAGCCACGTCCGCAGTGCCCCGTGGCACGAGTGGCTCGCTGGGGGCAGCTGGGGCTGGCAGTGTGCCCGTCAGTCCTGGGGTACACCCAGCCACGGGTGCTCTCCCTCCCTGCAGTCTGCATCCCAGCCCTGGCACGCTGGGGCTGTCAGCCTGAGGGTGCCCTTGCCACGCCAGCGCAGCCTCTGCAGCAAAACCCAGGGGCACAGGACCCGGGCACTGCGCTGTGCCCACGGCTTTCGGGGGGAATGATGCACACAGCACCTGCGGGGTCCCTTGGGGCTGTGCCACCAGGGGCTCTGTCACCACTGCAGGTGCCACCGGGGCAGCCTGCGGGTGCTGGGGTGGGGAGAGCAGTGGCGGTGCTGTGGTGCCAGGCAGGAGCAGTGGTGGCACTGTGGGTGCCAAGGACAGTGGCCATGCTGTGGGTGCCAGGCAGGAGCAGTGTTGGTGCCGTGGGTGCCAGGCAGTGACAGTGATGGTGCTGTGGGTGCCAGGCAGGGACAGTGGCTGTGCCATGGGTGCCAGGCAGGAGTAGTGTTGGTGCCATGGGTGCCAGACAGTGGCAGTGGCGGTGCCGTGAGTGCCAGGCATGGTGGTGCTGTGCGTGCCAGGCAGTGGCGGTGGCAGCGCCACGGGTGCCAGGCAGGGAGAGTGGCTGTGCCATGGGTGCCAGGAGAAGTGGTGGCGGTGCCGTGGGTGCCAGACAGGGACAGTGGCTGTGCTGTGGGTGCCAGGATGAGTGGTGGCGGTGCCGTGGGTGCCAGGCAGTGGCGGTGGCAGCGCCGTGGGCGCCAGGCAGGGACAGTGGCAGTGCCGTGGGTGCCAGGATGAGTGGTGGCGGTGCCGTGGGTGCCAGGCAGTGGCGGTGGCGGCGCCGTGGGTGCCAGGCAGGGACAGTGGCAGTGCCGTGGGCGCCAGGCAGTGGCGGGGGCGGCGCCGGGGGTGCCAGGCAGGGACAGTGGCANCGCGGGCGCCGCGTGCTGCCGGCTGCGGGGGGACGCTGCTGTCCCCCATCCATCTGCGGCTCGGCGGCTGAGCGAGGGACAGTCATGCGTTTATTTTTAACCGTCTGGGGAGGGTGGAGGGGATTGGTGCCTCCCTGGTTATGTCACTAAATCCCTGCCAGGCCCTGTTAGTTCCAGCACAGCGAGCCCTGCGCTGCGCGCTCCAGTAACTGTTTCAGGCCCCCGTCCTCCTGGGGCCGTGCCCTGCCCCGGCCCGGGGACACCTCAGGGCCAGCTGTGCGCACAGCTGGAGGGCGTGGGCGCTCACCAGTGTTCCCCATGGGACCCTGAGCCCCCAGCCCTGCTCTCCCACCCCACAGCGGGGCCGGGCACAGGCAGCCGGGTTTCCCTCTGCCCGTTCCACCTCGCCAAGGAATGGTGTATGAGGTTCACGGCCACATCCCTCTCCCACAGCCCTTTTGGGGACAGGGCACAAGGAAGTCTGAACTGTTTGCGGCCACTTTGTCCCCATCCTGGTGGCAGATGCCATGCAGGATAGGCCCAGTGCTTTCCTGTGGAAGCACTGTCCAAATCCAGGTCAGGATGGGGATGCTGAGGCCACCACAGTCCCCACTCTGTCCCCACGTGGTGCCAGTCCCAGGCACCAGCCCCCTCCCAGCTCTCAGCAAAGTGGCGAAGGGTTAAGCCACGCAGCAGGGCCACGTGACGCTCCGGGGATGCCGTTTTTCTGAAGATCAGGACGGATTAGGGTGGAATATCAGGATGAGAATTTCTTGGGCGGCGCATCCCCTGACCCTGCCACGGCCCCTCGCCCAGCGGCTCCCGGTGCTGAGCCAGGCCCCGGCCGGTGAACACCCACTGTGCTGCTCCCTGCGATTCCCTCCCAGCACCGCTGGCTCTGGGGGTGCTTGGGTGGCACCAAATGGGTGGTGGGCACTGGAGGAGTCTGCGGGTCCAGAGCTGGAGCAGGCACTGTTCCCCCATACCTGTCCCCTTCACCTGGACGCTTGTCCCACAGAGCTGTTGGCAGGAGCAATGGGGGTCCCCTGCACCCCCCATGACTCCCCTCTCCTGTCCCCTCAGTGCATGAGGCTGGTGTTTGCCCAGGAAACCCCCAGCGCCTGCTCTGACGCCCGAGGCAGCGCCGGGAGCCATGTCGGGTTCCTACGACGAGTCGGCGTCGGCCGCCGAGGAAACAACCGACAGCTTCTGGGAGGTGAGTCCCGGACATCCTCTCCTCCCACAGACCCCACTGCCACTGTCGCTGCACCCCAGGGTGTCCCCTGGGCTGGGGGTGGCCCTCACCTCCCTGCCTGAGAGCATCCCTGCTGCGGCGGCTTCGTGTCTGAGCTGGCTCTGCCGAAGGTCTCAACCTCAGCTGTCCCCGAGGGGCACAGAGTGACAGAGGGGACTGGAAGGAGTTGGCTTTGAGCAGCCCCAACCCAAAGTTCCGTCCCTGCACCCCCAAATTGCCTGGTGCTTCCCCCGTAGCCGCCCCAGGCCAGCTGGGGCTGAGCCAGGCAGGACGGTCACAGCCCCCACACCTGCCTGTCCCCATCCCCATCCCAGGTGGGGAACTACAAGCGCACGGTGAAGCGGATCGACGATGGACACCGGCTCTGCAATGACCTCATGAACTGCGTGCACGAGCGGGCCAAGATCGAGAAGGCCTACGCCCAGCAGCTCACCGACTGGTCCAAGCGGTGGAGGCAGCTCATCGAGAAAGGTACCACGGCTTCCCCAGGGGGAGGGTTTCCCCGGGACACCTGCATCCCTGTGCACCCTCACAGCTCCACCTGGCAGAAATGGAGGGGGTAAGGGCAGCGGAGTGACCCCCAGCTGTCCCCTCGGCCCCCAGGTCCCCAGTATGGCAGCCTGGAGAAGGCGTGGGCCGCGATCATGACGGAGGCGGACAAGGTGAGTGAGCTGCACCAGGAGGTGAAGAACAGCCTCCTGAATGACGACTTCGAGAAGGTCAAGAACTGGCAGAAGGACGCTTACCACAAGCAGATCATGGGGGGCTTCAAGGAGGCCAAGGAGGCTGAGGATGGCTTCCGGAAAGCCCAGAAGCCCTGGGCCAAGAAGCTCAAGGAGGTGAGAGAAGCACAGAGTGTCCTGGGGCATCCCTGTGGCCCCAGGTCCAGCTCTGTGTGCCTGGTCCCATCTGGGACAGACATGTGGCACCTCCCTACAGGCAGAGGGGTGGGCAGGCTGGGTGACCGCTGCTCTGATGTCCCTTCCCTGTCCTCCCCACAGCTGGAGACAGCCAAGAAAGCCTATCACCTGGCGTGCAAGGAGGAGAAGCTGGCCATGACCCGGGAAGCCAACAGCAAGGCTGATCAGTCCAATACCCCTGAGCAGCAGAAGAAGCTCCAGGACAAAGTGGAAAAGTGCAAGCAAGATGTGCAAAAGGTGCGAGGCACTGCCCTGTGCCAGACGCGTGGGGCACTGGGCAGGGGAAACCAGAGGACATAGCCACCAGATCCCTTTCTCCACCATCCATTCCCATTTTCCCATCCCTGTGCTCCTGGAGAAGGATGAGGACTTGCAAGCAGCGCTCAGGGGAGTGTGAGCCGGGCAGGGATTTACCCCACTTATGGGGGCTGATTCCACCCACTGAGGCTCTTGGCTCAATTTGGGCTCCCCAGCTCTGGTAACCCCCAAACCAGACCTCTCAGCACTCAGAAACGGCCTCTGAGGTGCTCGAGGTACGACCAGGGTCCCTCCTGCCCCTTTGCAGACTCAGGAGAAGTACGAGAAGGTGCTGGACGAGCTGAACAAGTGCACCCCGCAGTACATCGAGAGCATGGAGCAGGTCTTTGAGCAGTGCCAGCAGTTCGAGGAGAAGAGGCTCAACTTCCTCAAGGAAATGCTCCTGGACATCAAGAGGCACCTGAACCTGGCCGAGAGCAGCAGGTAAGGACAGGGAATCCTGGCCAACACGATGGTCACCAAGAGGTACCAGAGTGGCAGGAGGCTGTGCAGGAGCCTGGCGCCCCCCAGTGACTCGGAGGATACACAACCTGAGCCCCAGGTGACACAGCCTGGGCATGTCCCCATCCCACACTGTCCCTGGGGGTCCACCCTGACCCACAGCCCCCCAAACACGTCTCTCCCCACAGCTACGCCAACGTGTACCGGGAGCTGGAGCAGACCATCCGCCTATCGGACGCGCAGGAGGATCTCCGGTGGTTCCGCAGCACCAGTGGCCCCGGGATGCCCATGAACTGGCCCCAGTTTGAGGTGAGGCTGAGCGCCCTGGCTGGGTGCTGGCAGCCCCATGGGGCAGCTGGGCACTCAGGGGCTGGTCACTCTGTGCTTGCAGGAGTGGAACCCAGACCTGACGCACACGATAACGCGGAAGGAGAAGCAGAAGAAGGGCGAGGGGGTGGCCACGACCAACGCCGGCAGCGCGGGCGACACGGGGGCTCAGGCGGGCGAGCGCGGGAGGTGAGGGCCGGCACGGAGGGGAGGTGCCGTGAGAGCCATGGCCTTTGCCTGTGCAAGCATCTGGGGATGCGGGATGTCCTCGGTGACAGCCACCCCTCCCTGTCCTCCCCCTCCCAGCGTGAGCAGCCACGACCGCGGGCAGACCTACAGCGCCGAGTGGTCCGATGATGAGGGCAGCAACTCCTTCAACGCCAGCGAGGCCAACGGCGGCACCAACCCCTTCGACGAGGAGTCGGCGGGGAAGGGCGTGAGGGTGCGGGCTCTGTACGACTACGACGGGCAGGAGCAGGATGAGCTCAGCTTCAAAGCAGGTACTTGCCACTGCCAGGTAGGATGGGGCTCGTCTTCAGGAGCTGTGAGTGTGAAATCCCTCAAATAATTTCTGAGTTGGCCCAGCCCTTCAGCAAGTTGAGCTGTCAGAAAGGGGGAGGCAGAAGCTGAGCCCAGATGCAGAAGGGACAGGAGCAATGGCGGGACAGGGCACATGAGGGCTCGTGGGTCACCCCTTGCCTTTCTATCCTACAAACCGGTGTGCCCAGGATGAGTCCTGTAAATCCCCAGTGGCTCCATCCCAGGGAGAAAAAGGGGGTGGGAGAATTTCCAGCACCTGCAATGAGCTCTTCCCTTCCACCTTCCTCTCCAGGTGATGAACTAACCAAACTCGGTGAGGAAGACGAGCAGGGGTGGTGCAAAGGGCGCTTGGACAACGGGCAGCTGGGGCTGTACCCCGCCAACTACGTGGAGGCAATCTAAGTCTTGTGGTGTGCTCCTCGTCACCGTCAGCAGATAAATCCACCCTCCGTTGTCTCCATCTCTCCACCAGCCAACCAGCCATTCTGCCGTCTGGTCCTTCACTCCTCACCCTTAGAGATTCAGACATATTTTCCGACCAAGCTTTTATTTTTTTAAGAGTTGTCTCCGAAGAGTATTTTGCATAGTCGCTTTCTTCTAAGATAACGTGAAGCGAAAGATGACGTTGTCCGTTCGTCTACGTTAGTTGAAATTTTTTTTTTTTTTCTGAGTGAAAAGCCGATACCTCAAGATCTTAAAGCCCAACCAGTGAGAGCTCCTGATTGGTTGGTTTTTAAAGATACTGAAATCATGAGCCGCCTTCTGATTGGCTGGAACTGTTCCGAAACGCACGGCGCCGAAGTTCCTGGGACCAACCAAATTCATCCCAGAAAACCGAGAGGGATTGGAGTCTGACTCCGTTGGTTTTTTTTTTTGGTGTTTCCATGTTCTCCCCAGTTCATCCTCCCGCCCCGAGGAAGGGGACGAATGCCCCCTTCAGCCCCGCGGCCATCCTTGAGATGCCCAGGTGAGGTGGGACCAGCCCCGCCATGGAGCTTGATGGCATCTCCTCGGCTTCCTCCTCCTCCCGGCTGGGCTGTCAGCACACCCAGAGCGGGCGGAGGCTCCCGAGCCGATGCCCGGCCTGTGCTGCAGGGAGCAGCATCGCCCTTCGGGTGGGCAGGTATCCAACGCACACCAGATCGGGGAGAGACGGCCCTAAAAATCCAGCGCTGTCCGGAGAAGGACCGACCGCGGCCCAGTGCTGCTGGAAGCACCTTCGTGCCCAGCCTGGGGTAGCGAGGAGTGCCTCGGGCACTGCCGGGGACGGTCCCCATCCGCCCCTTCCTGAAGAGAGGCAGGAGCAGAGCAGGGACGGGGGGTGAGCATCGCGCAGCCTTGCAGGGTGCCGGCAGGAGCTGCAGCCGAGGGAGGAGGGCTCAGGACGCCCAGCCCGGGCAGAGCAGCTGCCTGGCGAAGACGGCCGGAGACAAGACACGCCGAGGCAGGGGAATGGCCGCAGGCTTTGCCCTTTGCTTGTCCCCAAGGAGCTCTACCCCTCCTCCCCGTGGCTCTGCCCCCGGCCCCGCAGCTCCCGCGGCTGCTGCCACCCAGCACGGCCACCCCCACCCCCTCCCTCGGGTGCATTTGCCGTCCCGAGCTCTTCCCTACGGATCATCTCTCATTTCTTTCCATACCATCACCCTTAGCAGCATCAATGCCATCGGCTTCCCGCACGCTCCTCCTGCTCCTATCCTGCCCCCTCCGTTGGTTCGTGAATTTTTTGGCCCCAGGGATCCAGTGTTCTCGTGGATGCAGGGGAAGCACCGTGTGCTGGGCACGGTGGGCAGGAGCCACCCGGCCCCTGCCAGGTACCGGAAAAAAACCACAAAGTCAGAAAAGACCCAACCAACCACCTGTCTCAGCAATGCACCCCGGTTTTTGTACATTGATTGTGTAATTTAAGAAGTATATATATAATATATATATATCTCGTGATTGTATTTCCGTGGATACAACAACAAAAAGCAGCAAGAGAAAATAACCGAGCTCTGTCAGCGTCCTTGGCTCTGGGGTCTCCTTTGCTGTGCGTCTGTCTCACCCCCGGGGGGGCGGCTGAGGTGGTTATGGACCCCCACGGCACCCCCGGGTAGCGACACCCCCACCCCAAGGTTTTGGGGTGCAGCAGGATGGGGGGCTCGGATGCATGGCCAGGGGCTGGGGGGACAAGGGGGCTGCAGGGCAGGGGGAACAGCCACTGCCTTTGGGGACTCCTGTGCCACTGCCGGGCAAAGCCTTGGGAAACCCACGGGGGGGCTCGAGATGACGCAGGGTTTGGGGCCGTTCCAAGCGCCAGCCCTGACCCAGCGCTCTCCTGAGCCTGTGAAAGCCCCGGCACAGCAGGTTGATGTCACCTCCTGCCCTCCCCCACCCTGCCACAGGACCTGTGAGGGGGACACGAGATCTGGGCACCCCCGGCCCATCCTCACAGTGCCCCCGCACCGGCTGCGTCGGGTCACACACAGCAAGTCACAAGACACACTTTGCTTTTTTTTTCTTTCCCCCATTTTTTGTTTTTCCACTCCCTTTTCCAAAGGCCAAGGCAGTTTTCCTCTTTCCCCTGCTCCTCGCCGCCCTCCATCCCTCCTGCCAGGATGAGAGCAGGGCTGTCCAGATCCGCTGCTGTGGGAGCAGCACGGAGCAGGAACAGAAGGGAAAGGCAGTAGCTGGCACCGGCAGCTTTTTTAAGGAAAAAAAATCAAAAGACCAAGAACCAGGTGTTTTTCCTTTTAAGTTCCCACACAACATCCCTGGGAGCCCGGGCCACCCCTCGACATTTGAACCTAAACCACAACTCATCGCCAGCCAAAACCAAAAAGCAAATAAACAAATAAAAAACCTGTAATATAAAAGATCAACATTGCCAGGTAACTCTGACTCTGGTGCAACGAGCAGGTGAAGCAATTCCCAGCTCTCTGCCCCAGTCCAGCCTCAGCGGATCACGCTCTCCAGAGGGAAATGGCAAAGCTGCCATCTCCATTTCCCCAAACTCCAGAATCAGGCAGTCCAAGTAAAATCTCAATCAAGGGAAGAACGCTGTGCCAGGGCACAGAACCTGGGGTCTTGGGAGGACTCTGGTGGCTCTGTGCACAAAGAGGGGGGACCCAGCTTGGGGGAGCCCCACCGTGCACAGCCCCACACCCACATTTACAGCTGCTCCCTTTGCAAAACTCCCGTTTTCAGCCCCAAATCCCTGTGAAGGGGAGAAGCTGAGCATGTCCTGGAGTGAAAAGCAAAGGGGGGGATGCACCTGTCCCAAAAGGGTGCCCAAGGTCCCCAGTGGCACAGCTCCCACGGCAGGCAGCATCCTTGGCCGGTGCCAGGCTGCTCCCACACGGATTGGGACAGGACCCCACGGTGAACAGCAGTGGATGTCCCTGTCCCTGCGGGTGCTCCTGTCTCAGCTCACACCCCAAGCTTTTTCCTCCCTGAACAATGGCCGGGGGGGGAGAAGCCACCTGCAGCCAGAACCCGGGAGGGAGGAGAGGAGGGGGGACAAGCCCAGCCACCGTGCCCACCCTTCCCATGGACGAAAAGGGCTCTGCACGGTCCTTGCCCCGCACCAGGGCCTGCTGGAGGTGAGGGGTTCCCTGTGTCCGTTGCCAGCAGGTCCTGGCAGGGGAAGCCTCGCACCGCAGCCCAGGTCCTTGCTGCTGGCAGAGGGTCTCTGTGGCTGGCGCAGAGGGAGGCAGCAAAGGTCCCCGGCCCCTCCCGGGGCTCAGCCTGTCCCGCCGCCGCTCAGACCGGGTGGACGAACTGGTAGACGAGGCGCTGGGAGATGTCGGGCTTCCGGATGATCCCTTTCTTGTAGTACTGCCGGATGGAGCGGCTCAGCTTGTCGTAGTTCATGGCCGGGCGGTTCTTGCGGATGCCCCACAGCCGGGCCACCTGCGCCGAGTCCTCGATCTTGAAGATGCCTGGCAGGGGAGCGGGGCACGGAGGGTTACAACATCTCCTGCCCCACCTCAGCCCCCCCAGCGCCCGCCCCGGGGCCTCTGGAACATCCCCGCCCACCTTTGTCCTTGTTGAGCCAGCGGATGAAGCGCCCGTAGTTGTGCGGTTTCAGCAGCAGCTCCTTGAGGAACTGCCAGAGGTGGATGGGTTGGCCGGCGCAAGACGAGTCCACCTCGCTGTCGGCCCAGCTGGTGTCACCTCCTGCCACGGGAAGGGACGGGTGAGAGGAGGGAGGGGACAGACCTCGCTGCTGTGCGCCATCCCAGGGAGCTGCGTGAGTCCTCATCAGGGAACCCCGGCTCCACGCCGGAGGGTCTCCAGGGCTCAACCCAAGCACTGGGTCTGGAAGCTTTGCTTTCTGCTCGCTGTCTTGGAGCAGGGAGAACAGCTCAGTCCTGCCCTTGCGCAGCCCGGAGGGGTGCAGGGGGTGTGGGACAGGGCCAGTGAGGAGCTCGTGGCCATTTCCCCTTCGCTGAACCTTGCAGAGAGCCCTGGCTGCCCTGGGGCAGAGGGAGTGTAGCCGCACAGATCCCACAGCAGCAGCTACTCCAGTGCTCCGGATAATTGTAATTAAGCAGGGAGGGACCCCTCAAGTACCCCGGACCTGCCCGAGCCAGGAGTGGGGCCAGTGGAGCTGAGCCCACACAGAACTCACCGCAGTATCTCACATCTCCAGGGGCAGCCTTCTCCTTCATCCAGGCGGCTGGAAGGGAGGAGCGGGGGATCAGGGGGGCACCTCCTGCTGCACAGCATCGCCCACCCTCCCCAGCTCCCTCCCGCTCCCTGGCACCCACCAGACTTCCAGATGTCGAGGTGGGCGTGCAGGATGTCGCCGCAGGCGGGCGAGCGCTGGCAGAACTCCTCCTCGGACATGGCACACAGGTCCTTTCCCGACAGCTCCTGGAAGGACTTCCCGATCTGCGGCAGCCGGTACTGGTGCTCCGTCCACAGGATCCACTTCTGCACATTCCCGGGACTCCAGTCCGTGGGGTCTGGAGGCGGAGGGGGGGTGAGTGTGGCCAGCAGGGAACCATCCCCTCCTCCCGCTGAGGAGCAGCCGCGCTCCCCCAGACCCCCACACGCGGCTGCAGCCCCCCAGGAACCATCCCCTCCTTCCACAGGGAGCAGCCGCGCTCCCCCGGACCCTCGCACACGGCTGCAGCCCCTCAAATGCAGCGTGGCTTTGGCTCCCACGCCAGCACATCCCTCCCTGGCCGCGCCCCGGCAGCACGGGGGGCACCCACCTGCGGCGATGTTGAGGAGCTTGCAGGCTGTCTCGATGTCCTTCAGCACCTCGCCCACCACCATGCTCTGCACCTGCTCCAGCGAGTGCTCCTCCAGGTGCAGGCTGTCCTGCAGGTCCCCCTCGGGCCCCAGCCCCAGGCCCTGGCTGTCGATGATGGGACATTGCTCCGGCTCCTTCCGCGCCTCCTCCCGCCCGCCCTGGGCGCCGCTGTGGGACGGTTCCCCGGCGCCCTTGGTGGCCCAGGCCGTGTCCTCCGGGTAGAGCATGTCGAAGTAGTGCAGGCAGAAGGCTGGCAGGGGCTGCTCGGGCGTGCTGGGGGGGCTGGGGCTCTCCGGGCAGCCCCAGCTCCGGGGGTCGGGGTCCCGCGGGGGCGGCAGCAGCGTGGGGTCCGGCCAGGCGAGGCGGCCGGGGGGCAGAGTGGTCAGCCCGGGGCTGGCACTGCCCATCCCTCCGCTCAGCGCCGGCTCCAAACCTGCCCGGAGAGGAGAGAGGAGCAGAGCTCAGCCCGGCACCGCTCCTGCCTTCCCGCCCCGCAGCCAGGCACAAAGGGAGGGACTAAGCCTGTTAGAGGGGAAACAGCCTCCAGAGCCCCACGGTGCCCCGCGAGCCTCTGGATGAGTGGGGGTCAGCCATGGCTGGGGGGGCTGCCCCCGCTGTGGGAGGACCAACAGCAGCAGCCAGCAGGGAGAAGGAGCTCAGGAGATGAGCAGGATCTGACCTCTGTTGAGGGTCTGGGTGTTTAGGGTGTCCCCATGAGCTGCACCCCAGGCTGGCAGCTCAGGTGGAGCTGAGGCCCTGGCAGGAGGTAGTGGGGGACACTGGGGATCTTCCCAGCACCCGTTCAGAACAGCCCTGGGGTGAAGAGAGATGTTTCAGCTGCAGGGACACATTTCTGAGCATGGAAAACATCCTCTGCTGCTTCCACCTGAGGCACAAAGGCCCCCAGACCCAGATCTCCCAGAAGGGACCAAGCCCAGCACCGCAGCACCCGGCCCTTGGTCGTTGTTGCCAACCCCCAGATGAGAACTTTCCCTGCAAGATGGGATAATTGCAATTACCTTCTCTCTCTTGCAAGATAAACTACCCAAAATCAGCCTGTCCCCATCTGTCTCTGCATGCAGGGAGTCCCGGAGGCCATGGAGCAGAGGATGAACCTGCTGAATTTCCATGGCAACACCAGGGAATGGCTCCATCCGTGGAGAAACCTCCCCAAAAACCATCCTGAGACTTTGGGAAGGGGAAGCTGCTGCCAGGGAGAAGCTGCTGATGGGCATGGCCAGGGCACTGCCCAGCTCCTTCGCCTTCAGTGTTGCATTTTACAAGAGGAAGAAGAACCAACCGAAATTGGTGTTTTAAAAGCAGAAACAAGAGTTTTATCAGTGGAGCCAGCACTGGGAAAGGAGCGTGCAAAGCTTGAAACCCCTTAGGACACCCGGCAGCCCTGAAGGGGAATGGGGGCACTGGCCAGGGAAAGGGGGTGCCCTGTTGCTCCAAACCCCAGCTGGGGGAAAAAGGTTTAAAAGACATGAGAGGAAAAGATCCCACAGGGTTCCTCCAGGCAGAGCACAGCCCCCAGGCACAGGGGTGGTCGGTGAAGGAGGGACACGGGGGACTCAGCCTCGTGTCCCGTGCTCAGGGGGGAGTTAATGCAGCTCCTGAGGATTCACTGCTCCCAGGAATATGGACTTCGAAGTTTTGCATTGCCTGTGCTGGGGGGAAACTCATCACTTCTTTCCTTTGGGGAATAGCCCAAAGAGCTCAGAAAAACCAATGAAAGAGCCAGGGACACCTGGACAGCACCCATGGGGAGCCCGTGGGGACCTGGGGAGGGATTGCGGGTTCAGGAGTTGGAGCCCACGTCCCTGAGTGGTTTTAGTGGCGCTGCAGCGAGGAGGAGGAGGGAGAAGAGGGTACCCAAACCCTCTTCTGGGCTGGGGCTGCCCCCACCATCCCAACAGTTTCCCTGAGAGATGGTGCCTGCTTCCAAACCTCTCCTTGATTTGCTCAGGATTAAAAGAAGAGCTTTAGGAGATCAGCCCTAAATCCAGCCTCACGCTGCTCCCGGCACAAAAGGGAAGTGGCAACAGCTTGTGCAGCTCCCGCTGCTGCACAGTGCTGGCCATGGGGGTGTCTGGGGAGGGGATGGGGGCCTCGTCCCCAGTCCCTCTGGGATGCTCTGAGGTCATGGTGGATCCTCACACATGGAGGAGCAGGGCTATGGAACCATCCCCGGGAACGCCGCAGGGTGGACAGCCCCAGCCCCATCTTCACCCTCATCCTATTCCCCTTCTCTCATCTGCGACCAAGGGACCCAATCCCTCGGGAAGTGTCCCCAAAAGCCTGATCTGTGCCCCGCCAAGGGCTCTGTACTCTCAGGGCGGGGGCCGCTGTTTGACTTTCTCCCGCTCTGGCACGCGGGCGGCCGGGCTGGGTGGGACCTGTTTGCACTGAGAAGCCACTTCAGGTGGCCTTTTCCCCCTCTTTCCCTACCCCTTTTTGCATTTCTCCTGGGAAAGAAGATCTGGAGGGGCAGCTCCAGGTTCACCAGCCTACATGGCACCCAAAACCCTTCCCACACCCTGCCCGAGCTGAGCGAGGCTGAGCTGGTCATTGCATCAGCCTTGGCCGACGCTCCCTGGCTGCTGCTCCACGGGGAGTTCTGGCTCCACGGGGTGGTGGGACGGGAATGGGGTGATGGGACTGGGATGGGGCTCCTGCACTGCCCAGGGCATGGAGCCAGCACGAGCCCGGGGCTGTGGGTGGCTGGTGCTGGGTCACGGCTCAGCTCCACAGCCCTGCAGGGACCCAGCCCCGCGCAGACCCTGCAGCTAAGGGGGATAAGGATGGGGCCAAGGACCCCCGTGCCACCCCCAGCTCTCCTGGCAAGCGCAGCCCACCATGGCTCAGGGTGGGACACGAGCACCAGCCAGGGTGGAACACTGGGATCAGCCCTTGGGAGTGAGAGAAAAAGAAAATAAATAAGAAATGCACCCACCCCCCACCCTCGAACAATGGGTCCGTTAATTAAAATCAAATCTGCGGTGGAACAGGTTGTGCCGGAGCGCGGCTCCGGAAGCCCCGTGGGACCGGGGAGGTTGGCCCGCCGCGGGAGGGGTGCTGCCCACAGCGCCCGGGATGTCTCCCAAGCCCCCGGGCACTTCCGAAAGCCCTTCCCAGGCAGCCAGGGTGGGGGACCAGGGCCAGGCTCCAGGGTCACCTCCAGCCTCAGGCTGGGGACAGGGATGTGCTGTGCTGTCCCAGGAGGAACTGGGGGTGTGCGGGACCCAGAGCTGTCCCACGCTGCCCAGAGCAGCCTGGATCAAGCAGGAAAAGAGACCTGGGGTCCCTGCACAAGCCAGCACTGCAGCAGGCACCCAGGTGGGTGCTCAGAGACATTTGGGACAACGACAGTTTGGGACCCTGCCAGCATGTCCCATCCACCCTGCAAGCCCCACAGTGACAGCTGTGCCACGTCCTGCTGCCAAACCCTGTGCCACGCACCCTTCTTATCTCTGGGTGGAGGGAGGAGGAATGGCCAAAACCTCCCCACAGGCAGGGCAGGGACTGGGGATGGCGCTGGGGGGCTGGGGAGGTGACAAATCAGGAGGCTGGGGAGGTGACAGCAAGGGGGGCTGGTTCTGGTACCTGCATGGTGACAGGGTTGGGGGCAGGGCAAGCCCCGGGCTCTCTTTGATGTACCCCCAGGGGGCTGCAGCCCATCCTTGGGGCCCTGGACCCTCAGCTCCCCACCAGCCTCCTCCAACACCACCGAGGTCCCCTGGCTCCTCCTGCCATTACCTGCATGGCTGCTGGCACGGGGACCAGGTGTCCCCACAGGTCCCCACGCCCTGGGTCAGGCTGCCCTCTCCATCAGCGCAGGGAGGCAAACAGCAGTCACAGGGGACAGGCACAACCTGCCAGCGACCTGGGCAAAGCCTGGTGCTCGGTGTCCCCCAGGTGAGCAGCAGAGCTTGGTGTTCCCCATGCAGGGCCAGGGAGCCCCTATTTATAGCAGCACCTTCCCCCCCGTGCTCCCAGCCCCGGAGAACACTGGTATTGTGGGGATTTGGCACCCTCACGGCGTTTGTGTTTCACTAACTGAGCAGAACCATGAAAACCAAACCTGCAGCCAAAGTGACTTTAGAGCTGACAAAAAAAACAACCCAGCAGGAAAGCAGCTGGGACAGTGCAGGTCTGCAAAAGGGGTTCAGCCTCACAGAGACACCCCAGAGCTGGTAACTCCTCAACAGCCACCCAGGATGCTCCATAAGGGGTCCCAGCTGCTGGTTTGTCACACAGTGCCCCAAAGCTCACTGTCCCCTGCCTGGCACAGGGGCTGGTGGGACCCTGGGTGTCCCAGCTGTTACCAGCTGGGCTCAGGAGGAGCCAGCCCCAGGAGTCCTGGCTCCATCCCACCCTCCTTGCTTGAGTGGGAGGGGGTTGCAAAGACACAAAAAGAGCAAATCCCATTTCATTTTGGGTGACACCATCCAGAGACATGCCAAGAACCTCGCACCGAGGGACAACCTGTCCCTGTTTAGCCCTAATGACACCTGAACGTGCAAGGGGCTGTGGGATGGGACACTGACATGGGACAGCACCACGTCCACCCCAAACTGGTGCCGAAAGCAGGACCCCCTCGGGGAGGGGAGGTGCGCTGGGTGGGTGCTGGGGAGCACAGGGAGCCGGGGATTGCGGCAGCGCGGGCGCCTTACCTCGAGGGTGCGCGGGCTCAGAATCCACATGGGTGCCAGCGCAGGCTGGGAAGAGCCGTCGCTGTGGCACTCGGCGCGGTGTCTGCGGGGGACATGGCCCCAGCTGAGGTGTCCCGGCGCCGGCGGGGAGCGCGGCCGGCAGCACCGCGCCCGGCTCAGCGCCGGCCCCGCGGCGGCAGCACGGCCGGGCTGAGCCGCATCGGCCCTCGGTGGGCACCAGCGGGATGGGGACAGGGATGAGAACGGGGCACCCCGAGCGGCTCCGAGGGCAGCAGAGGGACGAAGCCAGCGGCGGCTGTGCGAGGTGTGCGAGGGGGACGTCGGCAGTGAGTGTCAGGGCTCAGCCAGAGCCTCCTTTGCCCATTATATCCAATTCCTTCCTTATTTACCTGAACAAACAAGCAGCGCTTACCTCAGCTGAGGTGTTTGAACAGCCCGGGCCGGGTTAACCCTTGGCAGGTGCGTCCAGGGCGGGCTCAGACCAGAACGGGCCTTAGGAAGGGAGTTGGGCAAATCCGGGCACCATTAACCCCTTCCCACCCTCACATGGGATGAGACAAGGACAGGGACAGGGACAGGGACAGAGACAAACACTTGGCTCCTCCTGGAGTCAGAGCTGCAGCACAGAGACCTGTTAGATGTCTGGGAGTCCATGGCCTGACATCACTCCCAGGGCAGGCTGGGCCATGCTGGGGCCTGGAGCATCCCTGAGGGACACCCCAGGAGCATCCCTGACTGGTACCCAGGAGCATCCCTGACCCGAACCCCAGAACCATCCCTGACCCGAACCCCAGAACCATCCCCTGCCCAAGTGCTGCAGCCAAGGACGGAGCCTGTGAGTGAGGGTGCACAGAGCTGTTCGGGATGAAGGCAGCCCCTGACAGCACCCAAACCCTCCCACCCCAGGGACACGGCGCTGTCCCCTGCCCGGGGGTCCGTGACTGCAGGATGGGGCACGGGGGCATGGCCAGAACGTGCCGCACTCCAGGCCCAGGTTGTCTCCACCGGCATGAGCAGGAAAAAGCAGTTCTGAGCGAGACAGACACCGAGCTGGTATTTATTGTCTTTTTTTTTAGCACGTGAAGCAGGCAGGGCAGTTCAGGCAGCTCTCCTGTGCACGTAGCGCTGCCAAAACCAAACTCCCCCGTGCCCTAAAAGCCCACGTCAGACCAAACCCCGCCACAAACACCCACAGGTCGGCCCCACGTCACCACGTCCCGGCAGGCACGTGGCCCATCCCCAGCCCATATACCAGTGCCAGAGCTGGCATCCCTCGCTGCCCAGGCCCGGGGCAGGCACAGCTGATAAACCATCCACTGAAATGTTTGCCATGAGGGAATTAAAACCCGGGAGGAAGGAGACCCCGGTGCAAACACCGGGAAAGGGCTTCGCTGCTATCGGCAGCGCCAGGAGTCTCTGCCTCCCTTTGAAACGCCTCAATGTTATCTTATCGTGGGGAAAGCTCCCCCTGGATCAGGGCTCCCGTGTCCCGGGGGAGTTCTTTTCCCCTGTTTTGGTAAACACGGCTGGGCCTGGGACACGTGGCAGTGGGGGGACCCCGGGACAAGCAGCTGTGTTGGGAAGCCGCCAGCCCCTGCCTGGGCATTGCCAGGGGTTGGGCACATTCGATTGGGATGTGGCACAGCCAGGAACAGGGTCCAGGCCACCCAGTGCCCTCCCAGTGCTCCTGGCAGCCACAGCAGAACTCCCCAGCCCGCTCAGAGCACCCACTGCTTTGGGCAAGGCCCCACAGGCACCCGAAGCTGCTCCCGAAGTGTCACACCTCAGGATCCCCCGAGGGCACCTGGAGCAGGAGCATCCCAGCACAGCCCCGGGGCCGTGGCCCTCCAAGCACAGATCCCTTCCCCACAGCACAGAAACACAGGTGTCTCGAGTGTGGAAACCGAAGATGCGGAGTGAAGTCACGTGTAAACTCGACACCAGCCTGGCACCAGCCGTGCTGGGAAAGCACCGTGGCCATCCCGCCCTTCCTGTGGCCGCTCCGCTCCTGCCCCGCAGCCGGGCTGTGGCCTGGGGGACGTCTGGCGAGCAGGGTATGGTTTGCACAGGCTGTGCAAGCTGGATCTGCTGTGACACCACCTCCAGGTCACCCGTGTTTATTTGGCTTCTTTACAACTTTTCACCAGAGCAAACACCAGACCAGAGCACCCGAAGGAGTCAGAAGCAAAGCGGAAGAGAGCTCGACTGGGGACACTGGACAGTGTCAGATGTCACCAAGCAGCAGGGAGTTCCCAGTCCCAGATCCAGAGCATCCCAGACCTGGGTCATCCTGGGCTGTCTGGAACCTGTTGTCAAACTCACACCTCGGTCTGAAAGAGCTTTCCCTACTTCTCTTATCAGTAGCAGCGGGATCTCGATAATGGAAAGAGATTAAAGGGAAAAACATTTGCTTTTCTGGGCTCAGGGAGAGCTGGGCAGTGCAGCACAGCGCTGCAAAACTGGGTGAAAGGCCCCAAAATGAGACCTCTGCTTCCCTCCCAGAGGGCTCAGGGGCTGCAGCCACCCAGTGTCACCAGTTTCTACGGGCTCCAGCTGTGCTGGGCTCTGGCCACGCCAGGCTCTGGCCACACCGGGCTCCGGCCCTGCCGGGCTCTCCCCGACACCTTTCGCAATCTCAGCTCAGCACAGCTCTGCTTGCACATGCAAACCAGGAAAAGGAGAGATTGCAACACCCGAGGAACAACAAAAGAGGGAAATGAAGTCTGGATTTTCTGCGCTGTGTGCGCAGTTTTTGGTGCTTTTTCCTTGTCCTCCCTGTCAACCCATCAGCTCCGATTCCGGTGTCTTTTGCCACTGCTGAAACTTCAGTGCTTGGGAATGCGGCCGGAGGGGAGAGATGGAGAAACGACTCATGAATCAGCCTGGAAGAATCTCTGCCCACCTGCCTGCAGCTAATCTCTGGCTCCATCACAAGAATAATAGATAAGCAGCCATGTCACATATAATAAAACTATTGAAGGCCCTTGATGTCACTGCACAAACCAGAGACCAAGGAGCCCGATCTGTCCCCACACGCAGCTGTGTTTCCTGGTCCCCTGCAGTGGTGGGGCTTCCTCTGCTCCAGCTCCTGCACAGCTTTTGGGACAGTGGTGGCCCCTGGGCAGAGCTGGAGTCCCTCTGAGAGGCCTCATCCTGCACCTCATGTCTGTGCCTCAGGGCAGTGATGGGACAGGATGAATCCCCGCTCCCAGGCTGCAGGGTGGGCACTCCGAGGCTTTTTTGCAGCCCAAGGGGACTGGAAACGGTTGAAATGGTTGAAGTACCTTTAATGCATTCACCCCACACCTTGGAGGGGTCCTGGGAGGGGAGAAGGTCTCTCCAGCAGAGCCCAAAACTACCCAGAGGGTCAGGGAGCACAGATGCAGGAACCCAGAGGTGTGCACGGAGGGGACAGAGCTTTTTATGGTGCAATGACCCTGTCCAGAGTTACCTGCGTGAGAGTGTCCAGAGCTCCCGAACTGCTGGGACCCCTCCAGAGCCCAGACCACCGGAATCCCTTCTGGCTCCTCCTTATCCCAGCCAGACCTACCCACTTCCCGTGCAGCCCCAGGGCGTGCGGGGCCGCTCCTCTGTATTCTCTTTATTACTCCCCCGGCTCCCCCATCTCCCAGCTGCTGCCATAAACGCCGTTTACGGGGCCGCGTGTGTGCTCGGGGCAAACAGCCGCGTTATTGCCGCGGCACCCGCCCGCGGCCCACCCTGACAGAGGAGCCGGGGCTCCCGGCCCTGCTGCGGCACTCGGGGCCCACTCGGACCCAGCTCCAGCTCCTAGTCGCTGCTCCCCCACTTTATCCCCACTGTGCGAGGTGGCTCCCGGTTGCTCCCGTGCTGCTCCGAGGGACCATGGTGTCACCTGCATTCCGGGGCAGCCCTAGAGCGTGCAGAGGGGATAATGGAGAAGCCAGCTCCATCCAGCAGCGCAGGGGTGGGGGTCTGGTCCGCACTGCTGGCACGGGGGACCCGGGTGCCATCCCTTTGCCGAGCACAGAGACCTTGGTGGTCACCTGGCACCATTCAAAGGCTGCTTCGCACCTGTGGCAGCAGCAGGTGACAGGGTTTGGCTCTGGGGTGCCGCAGTCCTGCCATGCCTGGGAGGGCAGGTGGGGAAGGACGATCTGGGGGGGGGGGATCAAGACACCAGGGTGATGCCAGCTCGATGCTGAGCCCAGCCCCTGGACCACCAGCTCCCCACCATTCCCTCTCTGGTTTCCCCCCCGGGCACCCCCAGGTTCGGTGCCACCCCGGGTGACGCAGGGGAGCTCGTGGGACACCCGGCCAGGCACGGAGCAGCGGATCCACCGCCGTGTTTGCTGTTCCCTTCCCAAAGCCCTGCTCTTTTCTTCCTCCGGTGGCGTTAAACTCCTGCTTTTGTCTCTTGGGATTAAAAGCCTGGAAATGGTTGCGGGTCGCCCGGCGGTGCCAGGAAGAGAGGGCTCAGGGCGGCGTGGGCACACCCTGCTCGCCGCAGAGTGAGGAAAGGTCACGGCTCCCCCTGCACGGCCACCGGAGATTTGGGGTGCAGAGGAGGGGAAGGATCCTGGGCTGGGTTCTCCGTGCAGCTTCTGCATCAGCACACGAACCCCAAATCCCATCCAGCATGAGAGAACCCCCTAAAATAACCCACACAGGCACCGTACGCTTGTTTTGTCGCTGTCACCTGCTCATCCCACCGGCGCACGGGGCACCGGGGCAGGGGGGCCAGCACCCCCTGCCCGTGCCGGGGGCCGGGGCCGCTCGGCAGCAGCGGTTCCCAGGCACACACGGGCAGCCAGGTGAGACGGGCCGGGCCCGGTGCCAGCAGACGGGATGTTGTCTTTTCACACAGCCCCGGTGCGGGGCCGAGCGGCAGCGGAACCCTCCGCGGCTTTGGTTCCCACACTGGGTGCCATTGAGAAATGCAAATTCATTCTTCTGCTGCCGGTTCTCCCCACATGCAAAACGATCCTCGGGCATAACGGCCCCACGGAGCGACAGCCCGGAGAGCGTGGGAGCCGCTGGGCAGGGAAACACCCCGGGTGGGAGAGGGTGGAACGGGCAGCTCTGAGCGTCAGGGCAGCTCTGAGCGTCAGGGCAGCACACGCTGCCCCCGGAGCAGGGGAGGCTCTTGGTGATGATTTCCCCTTGGGTCCTGCACTGTCCATCCCAGGAGAACCTGCAGAAGGTTCTGCCCCAGCGGGCAAACCCCTAAAAGTAACCCCAAACCCCACACTCTGCCTGGTCTCAGCTCAAAGAGGGCGAGGGGCTGCGTGGTGAGGGGCAGGAGGGGGTCAGCAGGGACCAGAGTCACCCCTCTCCCATTGCTCCTGACCCACTGAGCCAGGTTTGCAGGGCCAGAGGAGCAGAGAGAGGAGGGCTCCCCTGTGCCAGGAGGGCAGGGACCCCACATCCCGCAGCATTCCATGGGGCCGCGGGTCTGGGGTGCAGGAGCGGCCCGGGGACACGGAGCTGCCCGCAGAGAGAGCCGTGACTCAGCCGTGACTCACCGAGCTCCGAAGGAAACGTGTCCTCCCGTGAGCATCGCCAGCTCCAGCACCTTGTCCTGGGGGCTCGGCAAGGAGCCAGGACCTGGGGGGTCATGTAGGGAAAATGGGGTGCGGGAGGGGGGCAGGACCCCAAACGGGATCCTGTGTCCTGTCTGCCCCCACTGTGCAGTCACTGGGTTGGCCACAGAGCTGGGAGGAATTTACTTTTCCCCAGCAAACACAGGCCCCAGCACCTGTCAAAGCCTCGCTGGACACAGGCAGCATTCCTTGTGGCATCCCTGGTTTCACAGGGCAGGACATTAAAGCAGAAAGCGATTAATGCTCTGCAAGGGAGCAGAGAGACAGAGCTCTGGCCCTGGTGTGGGATGTGACCCGAAATGGCTCCGTGTTCCCCTCAAAGGGCTGTCCCAGCCTCAACCCCGGCTCTCCCCTTCCCAACTGTCCCCATCCCAGTGCTGGCTCAGGCACCAGCAGAGCAAGGACATCACTTCTCTCCTCAGCAGTGGATTTTGAGCGCAGCAAAATGTTTGTTCTGTCAACACGTGCCTAATCCCCGACCAAAAGCCGATGAAAACACCATGGGGGGGAAGGATGGGAATGAGCTGCCCTTTGAGACAAAGCCCCAGTGGTGACAGCCACAGCCCCACAGGGGGGGAATGGGGATCCTCCACCAATGTTCTGGTGCTGGGGTATCCTGTACCAGGCAGAGCAGGGGAAAGGCTCTCCACAGAGCAGGGATGGCCTCCAGCTGCAGCCTGGCCCTGCCACAAACCCGAGCAGGATCCCAAGATCCATGGAGGAGGTGCAGAAAATACCCTTGCTCTGCAGGGATTGCCCGGCCTCAGTGACCAGTCCTGGCTCCTTTCCGCCTCAAAATGTAGCCACAAGGTGCAGGCACCACACAGCAGTGTCCCCACACCAGCTCAGGACTGTCTCTGTCCCCGCTGACCCAGCACCTGCTGTGACACCATCAACAGGCTCACGAACGTCACAAATGGGCTCACCTGAGGATTAGCGTTTCCAGATGACCCATAAAACCTTTTTCCTTGTGGGATGAAACAACACTTTGTCCTGCAAGGCTGTTTTCCAGCCTGGCTGGGGCTGGGCTGAGCAAGCAGAGCTGTCCCACTGCCCACCCCGGGGTGGTCCCAGCAGAGACCCACTCCCAGCACCCAGAGGCATCGGCCCTGCACCCTTCACCCGCAAGGAAAAAAAAAATAGGGAAAAAAGAAGGTACATTTAGCAGTTTCCATTTGTTTGCTCTTTAAATAATTGTTTCCTTATCGCTATTGATTTAGATCCCTTTAAAATTCTGACAAACCTGCTTCTCAGGCACCCTCAGCTGCTTCCTCCCAGCCCGCTCCCCCTGGGCAAGGCAGAGCAGCCAGGCTCATCCCAAGGAGAGTTCCCTGCTCGGGGAGGCACCTGCAGGGTGTCAAGCCCCCACTCACCCCCTCCTTCCCAAGACGGACGAACCAGGCTGCTCTGAAGCTGAAGTTTGGGAATTTGTCCTCTCCCCATCCCACTGCAGAGCAGGGCAGCAGACCCAGGGGCTTTGGGGCTGCTGCCATGCCCTGCCAAGCTCAGGGGGCTCAGGGAGGACACCCACAAGGGCACAGAGGCCACGATTGCCCAACCCTCTCTGTGCAGAATCCAGCTCTGGCCATGAACAGCCCCAGTTAGGGCAGCACAGCGACTGCTGGGGCGGAGGCAGGACAGGATGGGTTCAAGTGTCCCTCAAGCACAGCCAGGATGTCCCTGTGGCCTCTCTGGGGACAGGGACCCTCTCTGCAGCTCAGCGCAGCAGTGTCAGTCCTCAGGTGCCTCTTGCTGTCACCTACCAGAGGGTTTGTGGCCCTGCTGGGCTCAGAGGGGTTCGAGGGGCTCATCCCAGGGTCCCTCCAGTGCCAGCCTGGGTCTGGGGCTTCACTGCCACAGCTGACGTCACAGCCCAGCCTGCAGCTGTCAATTAATTGAGGAAACACGGCCACAGTAAACAGCAAGGAGGGAAAATGCAGATTAGATAAGGAGTGTGAGTTCTTGCTGTGTTTCCCCCTGGATGCCAGGGCTGCACAGACCCTGCCGAGCCCAGCTGCTCCACACTAGCAGTGCAGAGAGACCCAGGAGAGGCTGAAAGCCCTGTCCTGCAGGATGGCTTTCCTAGAAAAGGGGCCTCACCCCAGCCCCAGGGTTTGAGGGTCCCTCCCTCCCTCCCACAGAGCTGTGCACCACCCTGGGACTAGAGCTGAGCAGCGAGACTCCCTTTTGTCCCCAGCACGTCACCCTTCAAGCTGGGACACAACATGAGCCTCCTGGTGTGCAGACCCTTCCTCATTCCCAACCCAGAGGGTTGTGTCCATGTTGTCCCTGCCCAGCAGCTCCTGCCTGGCTCTGCAGCACTGCCCCAGTCCCAGCGTGGTGGTGACAGGCCAGGTGACATGTGCCACCCCACTGCCCAGCTAAGGCTGGCCAGGAGAGCAGCTGCTCTGGGAGTGTCGGGGGACACAGTTCTTGCCTGCCCAGCCACTGTCACCAGCAGGACCTGAAGCCTGGAAGAGCCACATCCAGCAGCTCCAAAGGGTTTTGTGGATGAGGAACAACCTCAGCTCCCTCTGCTGGCACCTGCCCCAGGCTGGGCCCGTCGCCAGCAAACCCTGTTCAAACACCTCGGCTGAGAGCCCCAGGGTCCACGTCACCCCCCAGGCCAGCCCCTGTTCCCAACACTGTCCCCTGGCACCACATGGAGCTGTGATTCCCGTGGTGTCCCCACTCCTGGCATGGCCGAGCCACCTCACAGCACACTGCACCACTCACTCTGAGTGTAAAGTGGTGAAAACCAAACTTTCCTCCCCCCACTTTAAGCTTCTGTGAAGGCATCGCTCCTGCAGGGAAGAGATAACCAAAATATGGGAACACAACAGGCGAGGAGGCAGCTCTGGAGCCAGCCCAGCTGCAGCTGCTCCGCAGAGCCGAGCCCGCAGCGTTCCATGGGGCAAACAGGGCTGGTCCGTGCCCACGCGTGCCATCTGCCTCCTCACTGGGCTCCGGTGCAAGCTTTTACTACTCGGCTGTTTTATCAATGGGGTAGGAAACGTTCGAGATTAGATTTCCTTAAATAATTCCTGTGTAACTGGGAATTTTCCAACAAACACACAGGCAGAGAGAGCAGGTTATGGAGAGCTTCCAGAGAGAGCCCAAGTTCCCCCTGATCCAGCTCGTTCCCCATGGACCACTGGTAGCACCCCACCACCAGCCTGGCCTCATTTCCCCTCTGGCCCATTAACATTCCCCCCTGCATCCCAAGGGATCTGCAGAGATGCACGAGCAGAGTGTTGCACACCACGGGCTGCTGCTGCAGGATTAGTGAATGTAGCAGGTAGAGGAGGAAAATTAAGCAAAAATCACAAAATCCTCCCTGCCCACTGTTCCAGGTACTGCTCCTGGATGGGCAGGTGCCCACCGGAGCCCTCGAGGTCACGCCTGCAGATGTGAGGACATGCAGTGGTGCTGGGGAGGTTTTGGAGCAGATCCTGCTCTTCCCTCCAGCCTGAGGGGCATGAGTACCCAACAAGGCACAGGGCACGGGCCCGAGCAGTCCTGGGAGCTGAGCACATCCTCATCCCTGTAATCCACCACAAAAAGCTGGGAACACCCTCCTTCCGACGGCCATTGCTTTGGGAACCAAAAAAACTGCATAAAACCGGAATTAATTTTGCGACTTTCGATGGACAACGATCTGGTTCCCCTAAAAAATAAACAAGCAGCAAAAGCAGCACGCAAGCAGCTCCCAGGTGCCTGCGGCGGCCGTTTGCCTTGGCCTCCTGCCCGCCCGCCCAGCTCCGCACCCGGGATCGCGGGATGACCCCCACCACGGCAATCCCGCCGGTTATTTGCCCGCTCAGGAGATACCATTAAAGGTGTGATGGGATTGTCCCGTTCTGGCAACCTCTGACAGGTTGCAACCCTAAAGATAAACAGATTCTTTCGAGCAAATAAGGAGTAAATGCAAAGCTGGGCAGTGAGCAGGGCGGGCGATCCTCCCCTGCCCAAACACAGCAGCCTCGGGACACCCGCGAGCACCCCGAGCTCGAGGGGCGCGTTCTGCTCAGGGCACAAAACAAACACCCCCAGGCACAGGTAGCAGGATGTCTGTTCCCAGTCAGGCTTTCAGTCAAGCTTAACCGGCACATGAAAGCTCCAGGCATTTATTCAAATGATAAAAGCAAAGCCAGCACACACAGAGTGAGGTTTCTCGTAGGGATTAGTAACAAACTCCCAGGTAAGCAAAGGAACGGCCTCAGCTGGGCTGCTCTGTGGCGCAGTTTATCCAAGTAAGTCTTGGGCTGGGTGTCCTGAGCAGCAAGGCCTCACCTGGGAACTCAGATCCACCTGGGACAAGTGTGCAGGTGCCCAGCAAAGTGAGACCTTCATGTGCCCCCATCCCGATTAGCACCAGCTATTTCCTTAGGGATTGTGAGAAAATAAAAACCAAACCAATCTTCCTCCCTTCAAACTCCCACTCCTGCCTCCTGAGTGACTCAGGAGATGGAAGGTCTGATCCCTCAGGACTGGGCTGCTTGAAGTGTGAAGCATCACCCCACCCTGCAGCAGGCTCTGAGGGAAGGGCTGGGATGCAGCTCAGCCACGCAAGGAGCACCAGGGGACACAGCTGTGGCACGGCTTTGTGCTGGTGCCCCTCGTACGGAGATTGCTGAGACCATCCCACTCCTCCAGAATTGTGGAGAAGTGATCTGCCCCTGTCAAAAGGGAATCTGGAGCCCCCTCTCTCCCCCTGCCTAACAACCACCCCCACAGCCTCTCCCCACTCTCATCCCCACCCAGGGGCTCGACAGGTGGTTTGATAACCTCAATATGCACCAAACTGGGTCTGGTTTCACAGCAGCTTGGAGTAAATTAGGGCTAGAGCTGGGTTCAAGGGTGTTGTGCCTGAGTGTCTGGAAACACTCTGGGGATGGAGCAACCTGGGTACATTTAACTACAAAGTGACAGACTCAGAAGTTTTGCAGCTTCAATAAAACTCTCAACGGCTACAAAGCTTTTTTTTTTTCTGTGTTAATTTAATCATACAAATATTCATTTATACATTAAGGAAAAAGCTTCCTTTATTTTCACCCCCAATGTGCTATCATAGGACTTCTCCCAGACTCAGAGAGGCAACACACCATCCCGTGCTACACATGCACTGCCCCGGCGAGCACAGACAGGCTGGGAACCACCCACGCACTCACACACGGAAAAAATTAAACACAACAGAAACCCAGACATGGGACAGCGTGCATTTCCCACCCACACCACTGCTCTCCGACTGCATGGCTCTGCCCCAGCTCCCCAACCTTGGCGGGGTTCGAATCCAACACTCCTGAGGTGTGGGCAGAAGATCCCCACTCTCTCACCCCCTCCCATGGCACTGCCACTTCGGGGCCAGTCCCAGGGACATCCTGCTCCAGTTTGCCAAGGCTGGGAGGTGACACTGCTTGAGCTGTGTTAGTGACAGGGCCCAAGTGGCTCTCACTTGCCACAGGGATCCACTTAGAGGCCATCAGACATCTTCTACATTATCCTTTTCCTTATGGGAGCTGATACAACCTGCAGTGTCATGACGTCACCTGGGCAGAGCTTTGCCAAATTAATCTCCAATCTCCTCATTAGAAGCTGGACGCCTGAAGCACAAGCAATCTGAGGGCTGGCTGCACCACGAAGCTCCAAGGAATCAGGAGATGAAACCACCTTTGGCCTCAGTGAAACAGTTTTTACTTGAGGAAAAACACAGAGATAGAGCAACCCCAGTTTTAAACATCCTTCCAGTGCCACAGCAGGGGCCACAACCCCGGCCCCAAAGAGCCAGCACGCCATGGATCCCTCAGCTGCATGGGCAGAGCAGGATGTGAGCAGCAAGAGTTGCAGATCTCAGAGCCCTGCCTCTCCTCACACCCTGGAACGTGCAACCCTTGTCACCGGGACAGCACGGACTGCAAACACGTGTGCCTTCGGAGCGGGAAAGCACATGGCTACTTGGGGTGCATGCAGGTTTTGATTTTTCAAGACAAGGGAAATCCAGCCTTAGGAAGAGCACAGGAACACGAGTGTGGCAGCCAGGGGACACGGGAGGAGCACACGTGCCTGGGAGCAGAAAGCCAGCATGGGGGTATCCGAGTGCAAGGGTCTCCCAGGTGCCACTGCTGACACCAGGCAAAGGTCACAGCACCAGCTCTAACTCAGACTCAAGACCTTGATTTCCCCTCCCTTCCACTATGCAGCTGACACAAGGAGCTAATAAAGATAAGGAATCACCACGTCACTTGGACCAAAAGCAGTCTCCAGGGGTTCAGTGCCCTCAGAAGGGGAGCAGCAGTGCTGCAGGTGTGATGTTCATACCCTCAGAGGGGCTTGTGAGCCACCTGTGAGGAAAGGAGAGAGTGAGGAAAGATTCCACCTGCCCACGCCACACTGTGGGGCTGCAGATCACCGCCCAGATCAATGCTCAGAGCAGGTAACTAACCCAAGGTAATATGTTGTTACAGGACAAGAACCAAACCTTCCAAGAAGCAGCACCTTCAGCAGGTTCACTCCAACACCAACACTCCCCCAGATCCAGGGCAGAGCCAGGTGCCCATGAGACTGCAAGTGCAAGTGTCAGGCAGTTTAAATCCTGCAGTGCCACTTCTATGCAGGTAGTTTCTGATATTATATTTGTTTCTCCCAGCTAACAGATTTCTGAAGGGAGATTTCAGCTAAGGGTGATCTGTAACAACTGAACCTCTGAAACATGAACAAAATCCATCACCCAATCCTTCCTCTGTTGGACACAAGGAACTCCCACTGTCCCCACAAGGTCCATCCATATGCACTCAGGTACCAGTCCTTGCTTGCTGCAACAAAGGATTCCCCCATTCAAAACCAGCCACAAAAACAAAAGCAGCCAAGAGCAGCCAAGAGGGCAAAGCCATGCAGTGTGCAGCTCTGACAAGGGAAAAGCCTTCACTGGGAAGATCTGGAAGAAGGTAACGGGAGCTTTGCATATTCCTGTATCTTTGGCAGATGGCTGTTCCAGCCTGGCTCGTTTGGGCAGGACTCCCCTCTGTTCATGGGGACAGCACTCCAGAATAAATTCAGCACAGTGCCTGAGACCAAGCTGCCTCCCCTCACACTGCACTTCCCAGTCCAGAACGGGAGAAAAACGTGCTGGAGGAACAGCAGAGCAGCCCAAATCCTTTGCAATCCCTCCCCTAACACAAGCCCTCAGAGCCCACTCGGAGCCTCAGTGCAGCCCCGAGCCCTGACGACAAAGGCAGAAGAAGAGGTGACAGCGGGACCCAGCTGATGGTGCCAACTCCTGCTCTGTGCTCCAGAACACATGGATCAGCCTCTAAGCTACACCTCAGCACAGGAAAAACAAATGCAAACTTATGCTTTGAAAGAGAGAGGAGAGACTCCAAATGAAAAGGACAGGATGTCTGTGAAGCTTTGCAACTACCAGCAGGTGAATTATAGCTACAGCGATTTCCCTTGGCACACAGCTCCAGGCACAGCTACTGCACACGAGAGTGAACAAAAAGGGATTTTAAACTGCTAACCACACAGGACAGCTCAGGAACTTGAATAAATCAGTTTCTTATTAACATGGGTGTGTATTTGTGTACTTCATGTACAAGGGGGAAGGGAAATGAGCCCTCCATGTTATCCCAGAGTCTCCCTCTCCAACTCTGATACCGAGACCTGGCCATAGCGTGGTTCCCAACGACACGCAGGACAACTAACAGCAACACCCAAACCAAAAGGAAAAGGAGAAATAAAAGATTAAAAAGTCGAAAACTAAAACCAGCAGATGCTGTTAAAAATGCAGTGCTGGGTGCAGACCCAACCTGGCATTAAAAAAGCCTGACAGAAGCAGTCCCTGCACAAACCCCAGCAGGTGCTGAGCCAGTCCCGTTCGGCAGCAAACCAGGACATTCTGGGAAAATGCACGCTGTCCCTTAGGAAAAAAAAATATGAACAAGAAACAAACAGAAATTAAACATTTGCTCAAACTACAACCGCTCTGTAGGCAAAATATTCTTTTTTAAAGATGGCTTTTAAATTTTCATTTTTAAACTTCTTTTTAAGCTACCTAATTACGTGTGAAGATGATTTCTAAAAACCCATAGTGTTGGTGTCTCTTCTTCCTCATAGCATTTACACCACTCTGAAATCCAGCAGTCACACATGCATACTCAGGTTTTGGATTTTCCTCTGGAAACAGCTAGTCTTAAGTTATTGGGCTTTTGTTTTTTCTTCTTTTCCAGAACACGGAGGCAGAGAAGGGGGGTCCACGCTGTGTCTGTCTGCCACATGAATCCCCCTCCCTTCCCCCAAAAGTCAGCTTTTTCTTAAATTCTCCTCTTGTCGATACCCGTTTTGTGTTTTTGTGTTTTAAGACTGTCCGAAGTGATAAGGACCGTGGAAACCCTGAAAGAAAGTTGGAGACATAATCAATTTTCAACAGGCAAGAAACAAAACACTCAGTGCTCAGCTCCAAAGAGTGCCCAGTCCAGCCCAGGGCTTCCCACCAATCCCACTGTGGCTCCAAGGACACTCCTAGACCACACGTTCCAGGGTTGGTTTCCCCAGAGAGGGCAGATGCCACCACTTACCTCTGTCAGGTGTTTTTTAGGCCAAGGCCACAAAATAACTTGTGTTTTCTACACCAGAACTCCCCATAGATGCTACAACACCTGCAGGCCCAGCCCCTGCAGCCTCCCCAGTCTGTCCCAGAGACATGGGGCTGTAACTGGGTATGAGGCCATGCCAGGAAAAAACCCAAGAAAAAAAATATCCACGTCTCCACAAGTGCCATTCAAGGTGACAATACACATTTGCCTGCAGTGAATTCACTCACACCATTTACCAAAACCCCCAAAACACTTCCTACAGACTCCATTTCCCTCTTTTATATCCTGAAGTGAGTCACCTAAATGTCAGATCTAGTCACAGGTCTCGAATTAACAGGAACTCCTTTTGTAACTTCTATTGTCTGGATCAGCTATCTGGGGTTTCATCAGGAAGCAGAAGACCAACAGGCAGCAAGAGATGCCCCAGCTCACAGGGAGATGAAGTTTGTCAGTGATGAAGGTACAATCCCCACACAAAACCCAGACACACACTGAGGTCAGGAGGAAGATGAGGGAGAAAAGCTTGTTATATCTCATGGCAGAGTTGGAAGACCATTATGCAAATGCTTCTAAACACAGTCCAGCTCTTCCCAGCACACTCTGGGTAAGGCAGTGAGAGCCCAAACAGCCAAAACCATTCCTGTTCGGGTTGAACTGGAAGCTCCCACCTCAGTTTTCACCACTCTGCCTTCAACAGGGCAAATTTCCTAGGAAATACCATTTCCTGCGTGTTCTACAACTTCAAAACTGCCTCACTGCAGGAGCCAGGACCATGGAGCCATGTGTAGGAACATGGATTGTATATAGAATCAGTGTCACTGGCAAACCCCAGGCTGGAGAGCTCTGCTGCCCATCTGACTAGGAAGGAAGTGCCATGAACAGTCTGTCATCTTGCTACAGCTGGAGAGAAAAAGTTCACTCTTAGGATATAATCAGGTGGTAAATACAAGCAAATGGTAAAATGAGGCAGCTCTCTGCAGCTCTCAGAATCCAACCAAGAGGAGGATCAGCAGACATTCAACCAGGACATCTCCTGAACTGCGTGGGAAGCATGAAAGACTGGGAACATGGAAATTGCTGTTTGCAGACAGAAATACATGCAAGTGATGGAAAAACAAACACTGCTACCCCAGGAATACGCTGCAGTGCCAGTTTGTAAAGCTTTTCAAAAGAGAACACCCAGCAGATTCCAGCATGACAGTTCACCTCAGGAAGGAGATGCTCCCATCAAAATCCAGAGACTGAGATATCCAACATTTCCAAAAATATACTCACAGGGGGAAGGGGAGAAGCAGGAGAGAAGCATTAAGATGGTGTGAACAGGTGCACAAAAAAAGGACACAGAAGAAAAGCAATGTATAAACAGGATCCCAAGCAGTCTCACCTCACAGGGATTAAGCTATTGTACTTAGCACTCTGCAGAAGGAAAACAGGATTTGCTGCCGATTACCTGTACAGACACATTTGCCAGAATTTGCTTCATCTTCGAGCTACCTGCACACAAGGCTTTGTTTGAGGCACTGCCTGGCAAGCTCAGGAGGGGTTTAACCATCCCCTGCTCCTCTGCTGAGGGCACCCTGGGAGTCCCTTACCCTGTGTCACCTCACAGGGGATGCCAGGGGCAAAACCACCTTGCTTGCTTGAATTTGGGGGTTCTACAAGCATCCCCCCGTGGTGTAAGGAACTGCCAGTCACCCTCATTCTGACATCAGAGCAGCTCGTTAGTGCTTTTGGACGCAGAGACCCTCTGAAGTCACCGTGAGCTGGTTTGCAGGGAAACCCTCTGGATCTCCACACCCTGGTTTCTGGAGCACCTAATTTAAAGCTACACAATTATGCTAACTGTGTCAGTTAAATCCAGAATTTAGCTCAGCACAAGAGATTCCTCAGCATGTACAGCTCTGCACCACCTGCCACCCTGCGCTGAACACCCGACACCCTGGAATGAGTTCCCCTGGCACTGCCAGAGTACTCCCACAATCCATGACCATGGTCAGCTCCTCCTGACACAAGGAATCTCACCATGGAAAAGCCCCAAATCTTTGCTTTTAGGACTGCCACTCTTCACTGCATTTCACCTACCCCAGATTGGACATGAGAACTTGGCAAAATTGAACCCCACTTGTATCTTTAAGCCGAGTGAGAGCTGATTTAGTGCAGACTCTGTGCAGGTGACTCCCCCTCCCGTGTCCCATGACATTTAGTCACCATGCACAGTGTAAGGGTTTGATACCAGAAAACTTCAGTTACTGCTGCAATGCAAATACCAAACCCCTGTATGACATTTTCAAGCCTAATTATCCCCTCTATGCAACATTTTATATCACAAACATGCAAAAATAATTCTGCAGACAATTGCAGTTTTTCCGAGTTGTTTCAATGGAAGGATTATTCCCACTATTTTTGGTGCATCCCCGTCTATCCTCCAAGTGGGATCACTGTCTTTATGCAAAGCTCAGCTGCAGCTTTGCAAATTCACTTTCAGTTCTTCCAGAATGTTCCCCAGCAGTAACTGCTCATTTGCTGGTGCGAGCACAGGCTCTTCACACAGACCAGCGTGTGAGAACACAGGACTGTGATTTTCCAAGCAAAGACTCTGCATGACAACTACTGGTATAAATTATCATCTGACTCGTGCCTCTAGAAGGGAAGTGAGATGTTTTGGGAAGTTAAAACCCTTTGTGAATACTGAGCTCTGTAAACGGAGGCACCTGTGCTGGGAACAAAGTGAGGATTAAGCGAATCTTTCATAAACCATCACACACAAGCTTTCAGACAGCTCTTTATTTCACCTCTGTGACTGAGTCACCACCAATGCAGGTACACTTCCAGGGACAGGAGGTGGATGCACAGCTGCACAGTGATACAGGAGTCTCCCAGTGGACACTGACAGTGGCCCCAGCCCATGCTGCCCGTCCCCATCCCCTCAGGCCACTCCTACCCCACGCTGCTCCAACCTCGCTTACGTAAACTGAGCACAAACAGAGAACAAAGCATCCAGCACTTGTGTTTTATTCCATGCATGCTGTGCAAACATGGTGTGGCTGGGAGACCACCAGGAAGTTCAGGACCTTCTGGGAGCAGGCACTGGCAGGGCTGGTTCAGGTGCCCATGGGTGAGGAGGTGACAGGGCTCAGGTACCTGACTGAGTTCCCATGCACAACTCCCTGATGTGCTGCTGGGCCAGGATAAACAACAGGCAACTCTGCTGGGCTGCAGTGGAGCAAAGTTGGGCTAAAATCAGATTATCTGGCACTTCCCACAGTCCAGAAGGACATGGATTTCAGGGATGAGCTGACATGCAGCACCCAAATCACTATTCTCTCATCAGAGAGGCAAACTAGCTCATGCCAGCCCAGCCCAGGCTGCAGTGCTGTGGGAGCAGCCACAGGAGCTCTGAGTCCAACATTCTCCCACTGTGTCTAAGTGGATGTAACCACATGGTGACCAGCCCAGTGTGAAGCCCAGACACCAAGATGGAAGGACCTTCTCTCCCCCATGAATACAAACATTTTTGGGACATCATCCTCATGCACAGTTTGATGCCTAGTTTCCAGTAAAAGTATTTCTGTCTAAAGTTTACAGAGGTACTCCAAAAATCTGCAAATTGGAGGCCCTGGTTTGGGAGAAGCATGGCTCTAGAAGCAGCAATAACATTTAAGCTCAGAGAGGGGAAGCCAGTTAAAGGCTCCAAAGACACAGGGTTGGTTTCCCCTTATGTACAGAAAGCTGCCAAGTAGCTCAGCTCCACACAGAACAGAGGGAGATGGGGAGCATAAACACAGCAGGTAAAAAGGAGTTCATATTTTAAAGCTATGAACTCCAAATATGTTTCTATGTCACTGGGCTTTGAAGAGCAGCACAAGCACGGACCAGGACAGCCAGGCACCATTTGCTGTGGTGGGGACAATGCCCAGTGTCCTGTCTGGGCAAATCTTTACAGAATCACAACTTCCATGTGCAGTTTTCTGCATGACACAGAAAGAAGTGATTCCTCAATTTGTCTGGGCAGCAGGTTTAGATACAGATCTATGGATTTTATATAGAGATGACAAGTACAATCTAAATGTCGGGATATGGCTATTCAGTTCTGATCTTCCCAGACATGGAAACCTGTACTTTTCTTCCCTCGTTTAAGCAATTAAACTCTAATTCCCAGGCACTGTAAGACTGGGTCTTGGGCTTTTAATGGAAAAGAGAGAGCTGCAATGACTGTGCAGGGTTGCTATGAGACAGGAGTAAACAGGAGGAAGCTGTATCAACCTCAGATCTCCAGAGAATCCAGAGAAAGCGACTGCCAGAGAATAAAATATCCGTGCATGGAGATTTCTGGGCATCCTATCCTGCACTTAGGCACATCTTTACATCTAAGAACATGCAAAAACTCCACTGGGAACAGATTTCACAACAATATGCTTTAAGCAAAGCCCTGACAGGCCCTGACCTGCAGCCTCCCCGCAGTGAGTGTGGAAGGTGGGCAGGGGGCCTCAAGGAGGTGGGTGCCATTGCAGGAATAAAGGGCAAAAAAGCTTGTTGTTCCAACCATACCACAGGTTTCATCCTACCCACTTACAGGGAGTTCTGTGTCTGGTTTTGTTTGTTTTTCCCTAGGAAAGCTTGTTCCACTGAGCAGGAGACCCAAACCACACAACACTCTGCTGCTGTATAAAAGCATGTTGAACGTCTCCAGGTGTGAAACGCTGCTGTACTTGTCTAACCCAGCAGCAGATGGCACGTCAGCGTTGCCACAATCCTGCCTCCAGTGGGGAGTTCTAGAGGACAAGTCACACCTGCTCAGTGCACCAGAGGGAGAACTAATTCCGACAAGGTCTGGCAGCTTCGAGTATGTTTTACACCTGCAGATGCCAGAAACTGCTCGTTTTATCTCAAAGATTTCATGGTCTCATGCACTGCATGACTGGGTGTCCCCAGTGCCTCTCAGCAGAGGAAGCCTCCACAGTCATCTGAGAAATATTTAACGGGCTTATTTTACTTCTAAATACAGGACACAGGCTCTTCTCAACACTTTAACTACACCTGAACCATCTCCTTCGCTCACCAAATGGTGTGTCAAACATGACTGGGGATTCCCTCCTTCTCCCAGGTACATGAAAGGAGACAAAAATATCAGAGGTCCTGCCCAAGATGAATAAAACCCATGAATCCTGAGTCAGTGCCACTGCCTAACCAACCCACAGTGCTCTTTTGTCTGCTCTAGAACCTGAAAAAAAGCCTTTCACATCAATATTCAAAGGGCAGCAACTCCCAACACAGCAGTTTTCCTTCTCCTCTGCAGCAGCAGAGTACAGGTCAGATCCCCGGGGGATGTGGAGAAGATGGGCCAGGTAGAGCTTTTCCCAATAGGTACTGGAGCTCCATCTGTTCCTCAGGTAATTCAATACTCCTGACATCCCCTCTAATAACCCCTTTTCTGCTCCAGCAGCATCCCCAGCTGGGGACACCATGCACACAAAGGGAAAAAAACCAAAAACAACTGTGTCTTCTTTTCCCAGAGGCCTGGCCAGGGATGGGGGAAATGTTCACTTTGCCATTTCAAACCAGACCAGGTGTCTGCGATGTCCAACTCCCTCAAACTTGTTTACTACAGAACCAGTACTGTAACAATGTGAATACTGGATCTGTGGCAGAAAACTTCCTGCTTTAGGCAGGATGGGCAAGGCTGGAATGGGACTCAGATCTTCAGAGCTACCAGAAGAGCCTCCAAAGGATAAAATAATTTCTCTTAGTGCATCACAAACAAAAAGAACTGCAGTAGAGAGAAAAACACCCAAAAATCAAATAGCTTTTCCATATCCCCCGCCCCCAACCAAAAAGGACCATTAAGTTGTCCCTTCTGAAGCCAGAAAACAAAATGTCTGCTTTAATCTCAGATAATCCACCTCAAATCCACCCAAGAATATTCTGTAAATACAAAAAGAAACAAACAACAAACAACCCAAAACCAAAACACCCAGGAAAAAGGGGAGGAAAGGTCACTTGCCCTATGTTTGGGGTTAGATTATAACTGCTCCCGTTTCTTCAGAGCACAGAGCTCTGGGTTTCCAGCTAAACCAGCTCACTTCAACCTAGTGACACCTCTCAGGTGGTGCTTCACACCCCTGTTGGCTTCTCTCCCACAGCACAGCTGCTCCTTGCTACGGGCTCTGGCTCCTCACACCCACATTCTCTGAAGTCAGTCCCAGCCCGGCCCCTCGGGGAGCACCACGACCCCACCACGCAGCCACTAAAGCAGCGGCTTTCAGCACTGCCAGTTCAGGTGGTGTTCCACTGACAGGTAATCATTTCCCACTCCACTGTTACGAGCAGAGCGTGGCAGCAGGAGCCAGCCCAGTGATGGTGTTTGGGACCACTAAAGGGGGGCAGTCAGGCTCACCCCGCACGTGCCGGCCGTAAAAAATGCACAGCCTTGGGGTAAAGGTCACTAAAGCAAGATCCACTGGCACAGGACAGGCAGGTCATCCAGGGAGGAACTAAAGTGCTGTAGGTGAACTAACATTAGGGCTTTATTAAGTCATTCAGCAACCAAGTGTTATTGTCCTACACAGCCTGCTCAAAGTACAGTAAAGCATTTTTAAAGGATTTTAAAAATCAAACTAGTTTGACATACGACAGTACACACCTACACATACTGCTGCATTAACAGGTGGATTCTGAATTGTAAATAATCCTGCAATTCATTTTTCACGCACAAGCAAATAAAAACAGTCAAAATATCACTCAGACTCATATAGCATCCACCAAGCAAGCTTTTGAGAGAGATTTAAAGTAAAGATAATTTAAGAGTCACCTACAATTATGAACAAGACAAGGACACAGACAGGAACAGTCCTTTGATTGACTATTCCTGCAGGCAGCTTCTGGGATCAAATGGTGAGCTCTGTAGTCTCCCCACACCAGCTAAAAAGAAGTTATCTGGCTAATCTGAAGTTTGAGGGTGTGGTTATTTATTCTCTGTTCAAAATTATGTCAAACTCAGGACACATCTAGAGAGATATTTTGACTTATTTGCACACGCAACCGGAGCAGGCTCCAGCCACTTGCGGTTACAGCACCCAAACAAGGTTATATAAATTTTAAGAAGGACTTGAAGCAAAAACAAAAAGGTGGATCTGGTAGAGTCTATCAGAGGCAAAAAATATTTTAATATAACATGAGGAGTAGGCAGAGTCAGACAGTCAAATTCAGAACCTTCCTTAGCAGGTCTGGCAGAAGCAGAAGGAAAGGGCTTTGCAGTTTGGAAGGAAGAGCAATTACACACCTGCCAGGCTCCTCCCCTACCCGTTCTCCTGCTCGCCCAGGGCACCTACCTTACTGTACGTCACTACCGACAAGTTGTTCGAGTGACTGCTGGGGGAGAGATTTACAGAGTTTTGTGACAGTCCATTCTGATCTTGTTCGATTTGGTCAGGAGCAGGCCCCCATGTGTTTTTGCTGATTGTGCCTAGCTCGGAACCCCCAGGGTCTTTTAGGTTGTTTTCATCTGGTTGCCTGTTCTTCTGTGGAGAGGCGAACGGGTTAAAGTTTCCTTCTACCTTGCGATGCGGCTGCGTGTTGAACTCTGTTTCAAAGGATGACAGCTGCTGTGTGACACCCAGAAGTCCTCCAACTTCCACGCTGAGGATCACCCAGATGACATCTGTGCAAAGACACACGTTTGGGTTGTCATTAGATGGGAGTTTATGAAGAAGGGGAAGAAGAAGAAAATTAATTCCATCCTTTACACAGGCAAGAAAAAGACTTATTCCTTAAAGCACATTTTTACAAAGCCTCAGCAGTACTGGTTCCAGTGCCCCCAGCTTAAAAGGGCTGGGATCAACAGTTTGAATTTTAGGAACCAATTGAGGACAGTGGGATTTTACCTCAGGGGCACACGACTTACTTAGGGAATCCCCACCCTGCCAGGGCTGGGACCCTCCAGAACACACCACTAATCCCCCTGTGCCCACAGCTCTCCACTCACCCCTGTATACACACACACACAAACACACACCCACCACTGACCCCACTGCACACACACCACTGATCCTTGTACACACCACTGATTCCTCCTGCACACACACACACACCACTGACCCCACTGCACACACACACCCTACTGCGTACACACACACCCCCCCGAGCGACCCCACTGCACACACATACCCCACTTGCCCCACTGCACACACACACACACCACTGACCCCACTGTACACACCCACATCCACCACTGATCCTCCCCAGCCCCCATACACATCCCCCCAAAGGCGGCTCCGGAGCGGCCCCGCAGCGCCCTCTGCCGCCCTCTCACGGCCTTGCGGCCCCGGTGCCGCTTCGGGCTGGCACCACCGGGCCCCCGCCCCAGGATGGGACAGACGCCCGGACCCTGGGATCGCCGGGCCGGACCTGGGGGCAGCCGACAGCAAAGCCACCAGCTCGGCTGCAGGGCAAGAGTCCCTCGGACTCGGAGCTTGGTGGCCAAAGGGGTTCAATCTTCAGGTCATGTTCTGGCACAAGTAGCAACTTCTGGCAATGCTGGGACATCTTCCACAGTCCAGGGCTGGGAACCGGCCACAAACCCTCGGCTTAGTGAGCACAAGGGACCAGCAGTGCAAGCTGGACAGGCTGTCCCACCTGCATGGGGTATCCCTGCCCATCCCTCGGGGACACACTGCATCCCCTCCAGACACTGAGGAGCCGCATGGCAGTGCCAGCGCTGCCAGCAGCCCCTTCCTTCTGGGCATTGGTATTTTTGTCTCCATGTGCCAACACCTCTCGCTCAAACCCTGAAACTTGGGATACTCCCAACTGCCAACAGAGACACAAAGATGTTCTCAGTGTAAACTAAAGCTGGTGGAAAAGGGTGGGAAGGCTGCACTGAAGGCAGATGTTTGAGGCCCAGGCTGAAGCACCAGGCAAAATAGCCAAACGTATTCTTTAAAGAGAAATAGCTCACAGGGGATGCACTAAATCACTGCACTAAAACCTGGGCATTAACTTCTCACATGAGGTTTTCACTACTATTTTACGCTCATACACAGTTCACAATGTTAAGCAATGGAACACTGGGAAAGAATCTCGACAAGGACCGACTGCAAAGAGTGTCACGGAGAGCTGTGCACATCCCTTTGTTTTCCAGAGTTTTATTTAATCTGTAATTTTTCCAGTGCTCAGAAAACACTGACCAAGACAACAAAGCAGCTCTCTGGATGTTTTCCTCCACTCCGTGTTCTATATTTAGGTCCGGGGCTGGCAGATCTCTGCCCTCCCACTCCGTTGTTGGCCTGGGGTGTCCCTGCTGTCCCCAGTGGGGATGTGGGCTGCGAAAGGGGCTGCTCACCTCCGTAGTAGAGTCCCGTGGCAGTGCACATCCGCCACTGTCCCTGATACATTCCAGCGGTGCTGGGGCTGCACATCTGCACGCTGACATCGGCCATCTCCTGCGGCTCCAGGGACCTCACCATCACCATGTTCACGTGGCCAAACTGGTCTCCACCGACATACTTCAGGCAAACCCCTGGGGGCCACGCCTCCGTCCCTGGGATTAGACAGGAGAGGGAATTATTGACAGTGCACCAGGAAAAGCTTTGTCTGTTTGTGTAAGACTGGATGAAACAAGCTTGTTGAAACAGTTGTGCAACCGTTGGACGGTCAAAGGAAACCAAGATACACAGGACACAGCAGCAGTGGATGCTGAGGAAGCCTGGTTTTCAGAGCATGCTTAACTGGTGCGTTTAGGGACCAGAAGAACAACCGATATTCCTGTTTGAGTAATCTCTATGTCTTTGTTACACAAAAAAAATCTCAAAGTCACAGTGTAACAGTAAAAAAAAAGAAAAGAAAAAGAACTTACACACACCTCTCTTTCCCCAGGGCAAGAGGCAGAGACAAGGGCAGGGCTGTGTTGTGTGCCCCCATTTCTGCCTCCCTCCATGAAGCTCCTGAACCATGCCACATCAAATACCTGTTATTTATACAAAGTGTTGGCAACATTTCCTTTCAGGGATTCATTTCTTTCTAAGCCTGTCAGGAGCCTCAAGAAGAACTCATAGTTTGAGCTATAACTGAAATGCCAGTAGTATTTCCTAAATGGATTTATTTCTCTCCTTGCACCAACCTTTTTCTCAGGTTTGTGCAAAGGTGGGAAGGGCTGTGAACACACAATTTATCTGTGGAGATCCATGTTTAAACTGCAGACACTGGGACTGACAGCGTGACCTGGCAATCAGAAAGACAGAAAACAGCTCCTGCGTGCAGGCACAGCTGCCAAAGATAACAAGTGCTGGGGCAGACAGAAAGAAAAAGTGCTTCTGAGACTCATGAAAAATCAGTTCAGCACAGTTTTCTTTCGCTTCTTCTCCAGTCACATGACATGACTAAGCCAACCACTGAGAACACCTCCTGCTCAGCTGGGGCTGATGGAAATGGCTACGGAAAGCCTGAACCTCCATGAAGCTTGGAATTGCTCCGTCTGGTCCAAGGCGAGCGTGCTGGAGGCTGCTCTGACCTCAGGTCACCTCAAGGAGCATCCTTTGCAACAGCTTGCCTGCTAATTTAATCCCTGTGGATACTCCACTGAAGACATGGCAAGGACTGGTTTTCTTGTCAAGTCCCTATTTCTGGAATTCACAACCTTGCAGGGAGAGCAGGATGTGCACGAGTACAGCGGGATGTTCAGTGAGGGGGCTGTACCAGTACAGCTGGAAAGGTGCTGAAAGAGCAGAGCTCTGAAAGAGGAGCTGGGTGTCTGGCTGACCTCAGCCTGGGGCGTGGGGCACTTGAGCATGAAGTCTCATCTGCAGAGGTTGGCAGCCCAGCAACATGGTTTAGTTTAAATTATTTATGTGATTTTTATCGGGTTTAATGGCTTTAGACTTGCAAGGTGCCTAGAACGCTGCAACTGATAAGCCTCATAAAATGAAATTATGATTATGTCATTCTATTTCAGTACACTCATCTCTCAGGAGATGATAAATTGCAGAGAGTGTCCTGCAGAGCCAGCAGCAGCTGGGGGGCAGAGTGGGGAGAGGAAGCCAGGCTGTTAAATCCTGCTGCTCTTTCAGCAATGGTTCTACTACACAAACTGCTCTTTTGGCAGACAAGGCAGCACCGTCCTGCAGGTACCAGAGCAGGGCATTGCTTTTTACTGACACGTATGAGAACCCAACTGAACTGAGCTCACAGCTCACACGCCTCAAACTGACAATCTCTGAGCTCTGCCTGTCACACTCATCAGACCTGCAACGCTCCAGTGACACACGCCTCAGGTATTCTGTGTTCTAGAACTGAAGTCATGTAATCAAGGACTCCTGTAGAGCTGTTAAAAACCTTGGCGCTGCTTCAGTTATCTGCCTAACAAGTAGATATTATCTGGAAACGCTACAGCCCTTTGATACTACACCTTAATTAAACCAAAGAATGGTTTTCAAATGCTGCAGTCCTCCTCACACTGCAGAGTCATAACTAGCATGTGAAGCTGCACTTCACTAACCCTCAGCAGCGTGGTTGTACCAAGCTCTGGCCTCCAGCACCACCGTTAGGGCACAGATGGATGCACTGACAAGCCAGGTTCAAACCACACAGAAGCCAAAACATGTCGGCCTCCCCAGGAAATGCTAAGTCAAGATGAGCTCCTGGCCCTCATTTTAGAAGGCCCAGGATCTCAGAAGGTGAAACACTCCAAGAACAATGAAACATCCCCTGAACTAGGATGTTAAATTAAGGCTGCATTTGCATCCAGGAAATGGCACATCAGAGCAACAAGGAAGGGAGGAGTCGAAGGGCCCAAGATCGAGGTGTAGTCATAACACACACAAACTGAGATACTAAGAGTGGAGAAACAAGACCTGTCACACTTACTAGATTTGTAAGAGCTGTATTTGGGACAGTTATAAAAAAATTGCCAGTCAACTTTTCACAGTACTGGAGTTCAAGCAAGTTCCATGTGTCACCCTTCCATTGTACTTTCAAACAAAAGGAGGCAGAAAAAGTACACTGAAATATTAAACCCTTCCTCTAGAACACATTCTCTGTAAATCAGTGTTCTTAAACATCCCCCCTAATGAAATAATCTTAGATTTTTAGTGTGGTTTTAGTCTCTGCCATACTTGGATATTCAGCTCAAGTACTGCAGCTACTCACAAGCAGAAATACTGAGAGAGCTGAAGCTGTCTCGGGATGACTCTCAGCATCACACCTCAGTGTGAGATTGTTCTCCCTCACACAAGTACAAGCAGGGCAATTAAATTCAGACACACAGTTTTAAATGTTCATGCAACATCCTGTCACTGCACTGTTTGAGGACAAGGGATTCCTTCCCATCCATAGATCTAATTTTCCTCTCTGACTGCATCCCACCAGATCAAGCACTGGGAATGCACTTTGCCCAGCCTCACTTCCTGGATCCCAGTCACTGCTTTGACTTATTTCAAACTGGAATGTGGTCTCTCCAGCCCTGCGTCCTCTCAGAACATCAAAAGGCAATTCTGCCAGAAGTGGACCTGCCACATGACCCTTGTGTCACTGCCTTGTTTGTCTACAAGTTTCTTAGAGTTTGTTTGTGTGGTGGCACGAGGAACAAGACCGGTGACCTGACCGAGCTGCACATCACACCACAAAATGTTTGTGCCAACCCAAGAAGGGGCACTTGCATGGGCTGGCAGCACCTCAGGGTGGCTCCAGCCCAGGTAAGTGCACACGAGCCTCCTGCCTCGAGCCAGTATCCCTCCCACTGGATCCCAGCACCTGCTGCGTGGGGTTTGCTGCAGTCCAGAGGCCTCACCTGTATTCTGTATCCTCCACGTTTTTGTAAACTGGGTATCAGGAGGGATGGACTCTCCTTCACCTATGGTGACATCTTCCACAAACGACATGGAGGGGACATTGATATTTGGACTCTCGAAATCATAGTAGGCTCCGATGGCAGCTTGTAGATTCCTGGAAAGGAAAAAAGCACATTACAACCTGAAGTACAGGTGGGCCAGGCCCTTTGCACAGGTCATATGTCATCCTAAACAGTTCAGCAAAAATATCCAGACTGTAATAGCTCTGCTGCTTGTGCTTTTTAAAAGCTTTTATCTCTATTGCGTGTGGATACTCCAAGATAACAGAGCTCAAAATACAGCACTTCTTCTTGCCAGGGACACTGGTTTAGATCACTTTTCTACTCTGCTTCTATTTTCCCTGGAAATCTTGGAACTTGTAAGTCTTGGAGACCTCTACTCCAACAGTTCTTTATGCAACTTGCTGAACAGTTCAGGAGACACCAAGAGAAGAGCTATGCCACAGGAGGCAAACACAGGGCAGTTTCTTCACACCAGTCTTGTCACCTCAGCTAATTTCAGAAGGACCAAACCTCTGCATTTTATTTTGGCACACAAGGTCCAAAAGGAGCACAAGAGGAACAAAACATGAAGAACACTCTTCTGATAACTCTCAGGGCCAAAAGGCATCAGTAGCTACAGATAATAATAACTCCAGCCTTGCTGTTATTGAAACATACCATCAGGTAGGAACTGTTTATTCATCAATAAAGTGCCTGTTCAGCTCTGGGTATAGTCACAACTCACAGGAACTTACAAACCACCTGAGTCAAAAGTTCTCACTGAATAAAGATAAATGACAGTGCAAGTCTGTGATATATTCAGGACATTCAGAAAACCACAACGCTATTGATTCCTGAGCCACGGTGTAGCTACAACTCATGATAATTAATGTGAGAAGAGGAACAGTCAGGCAGGAAGAGGATTCATGAGCCTTAGTTCAGTTCCACGATATACTATTAAGTCATTACGTAAGTGTTTGGCAAGTCATGTAATTCCTCTGTTTATACATGTCTGAGAGGTTGTGGCCCTAATTTACATGTTGTGAGTGGGTGCTGTGAGAATGGAGATGAGTAAAATCTCCCCAAACGCAGTGGGCATAACAACTGCTTTTTTTATTCATGATTACAGAAATCTGTGTTGCTTTTTTAGGCAGGATAGAAAAAAAAACAAAACTAAGATTTCAGGAACTGGGAACCACCACCTAAACCAAAGCCTTGCAGAAGCTGCTCTGTGTGGGCACAGTGACATATTGAGGGGCTGCATAATGGTGGAGTGTCATGTGTCCGAGTCAGAGAGCCAAGGTGAAAGCAAGAGAAACATTTGCACCGTGACCCTGAGCAAGAGCAAACACAGGGCTTGTGGGGCTGCTTGCCAGCTGGAAAGAGGCTTGAAACAGTGAGTAAAGAAACTGCCTCCTGTTCAATTCCTACAGTGTTCATGGCAAAAAACATTCAAATCAGACATTCTGGATAAAATCTGAACTGCATGGGAGCAGTGTCACTTTCTCCTCACAGAAAACTCAGGGAACCCCAAGTACAGCAGCTGACTGGGGGGCAACAGCAGGAGGTAGAGTGGCACTGGGGGCACTGGGAGACGACCCAAAGACCCATCAGTTTGGCAATCAATCCATCCCTCACAGCGCCAGCAGATAATCACTGTGTGAGTCACAGGAGTTCCTGACATTCTGCTAAGGAGACACTGGAGGAATGTCCTGCACAACATGGCCACGGGGATCGATCAGCAATTCAGCAACCCCAGCCTCACAGCCAGACCTTTGCCATTCATGCCGGGAGGACTTTGGTCCAACACACGAACCACCGGCTCCTGTGCTGTGGCCAGAACTCTGAATTCCAGAGCAGAAACCATTATTCAGCCTGAGGCGTTTTCTACTTAGGAGTGTCAGGGCTCTATTTAATCCCGCCAGCTCAGTCAAATGCTGCAGGAAGGGGCCATGTCACATTAGCCAGTAAACAGAGACAAATGCTCAGTTTTACGTCACCAACCGCCTGTTGCTTATACACTGCACAAGATTTACATAACTCACACCAGGGCTGTGCCAAGAGACTCCTGCTCGCTCACCCAGCTAACACCATGAGCTGGAGCTTAGTTTGCACTAGGATTTCTTCCTGTAGTACAGCAATCCAAGGCAAAAGGTATTGTAGGAGATACAAAAGACAGCAATGCAGCTCTTTCTCTTCCTAATCCACTACTACATAACTACATTTTCAGACGGACCACAACATCTTGTGAGTGATGATTCTGGAATCAGTGGTACTGACGTTTTATTGACATTGAGAGGAAAAAACAAAAGCTCTGAGGGGCAGATTTCTACTGCAACTCTTTGTGAGGCAGCCTGGCTGTGTTTGTTTGCTGGGCTGCAAACAGGCCTCAGAAGGTAGTGGGCTATTTGTGCACATAGGCCTGGGGCCAGCACTCCCATCCCGGGGTCATATTTCAGTGCGCTTTGCCATTGGGAAACAACAACACTCCTCTGCTGCATCGAGTTAAAAACTAACTAAAGAACAACACATGCTGGAAACTGATTTGCCCCCGTTTGTGATCAGACCCACCTCCCCACTCCCACCGTATGATCTGTGTGGTGGGGGGTCTTTGGGGTGAGCCCTTCTATATGTTTCAATGCCTCTTGGACTACCCAGTAGAGAACTAAAAAGAAGCTTCCAGAAACTGAAGAGAAATTCACAGTGGCAAAAGCCAAAGTCAGGATGACAAAGCAAATCTGCCTTGAGTTCACATTCTTTGACACAGACAACCCCAGGAGATAGGGATGGCGTGGCAGCGGCCGCACTCTGTGCCAGAGGCACCCCCAGCTCACACCTCGGTCGTGTTCTCGGCTTGCACAACCACTGCTGGCTCTGTCCCACTCCTCCTCCCAAGAGGCAGTGCTCCCCCTCCTCCCTTGCCCAAAAAAGCCCAAGATCAGCTGGAGGGCAGCACTCTGGGGAAAATGCCACTTGCAGAGGTGAACTCTGCAGCCTGGTGATGCGCAGGCAGCTGAGCCCAAGCAGCACACCTGGCCCTCGCCCTTCTGTCACAGGCACAGCATCAGTGCAGCTCACAACCAAATGTGACCCTAATGATAGAAATGCATTAGGGCAAACACACTCAAGACCCCGAAATTTGTCAATTTTTAATACATATTTGGGGGTTTTTTAGGTCTTTACCCTTGTGCCCAGCTGTAATTGCACAGCCCCAGCTGCAGACACCGCAGGGACAGACACAAGGGTCAGCCGGAAGAGGGTCCAGTTATCATCTAAAGGCTCCTGGCTCACACATCCCTGCCTGCTTGATTTCACTCCTCGGTGTGACTTACACCACACTACTTACTCTACCCTCTGCTCTCTGCCATAGGAGATAAATTACTATTATAAACCAAACAACTCTGCAAATCCAGCCACTGTAATTGACATGATTGAGTTCTCCTAATTACAGGGGTGGCCACGCAGCTCTTTCTTCACAGGGCCCTCCAGGTCTCAGGCCCTCCTTACGTTCCTGAAATTAAGCAATTTTTCCATTTTTAGAGCAGTCCTGGACCACAGCAGTTTGTAGCCCTGCCACGCTTACAGAGCAGGTCTGACAGGATCCAAGCTTTAACTCCCGGGAAAAGCCTGCAGTCACAAGTCACCCCAGTGATGGGGTGAGCCCAGGACTCAGCACTGTGCTCAATTTTAGTCCTAAGAGCAAGATTTCAGAAAGAGAGAGGGGAGTAGGTAGCAAATACAGGTTGTAGCTCCACATCATCAACCAAATCCACTCTAACTCTGGGCATCCCACTCTTTCCTCTGCAAGAGCATCCCATGACTCTTGGGTGTCAAGTGCTTTTCCCACACAACACTGAAGTGTTCCTTTTCAGATCAATTCTTTTTCTCTGCTGCTTCATTTCAAGCTTCAGGAGCTAAATTACAATAGTCAAGTTAAAACCTTCTCTGCTAATAGCTCTGGAGACATCCCTTAACAACTCTTAAGTGTTAGTAACAAGGTGGCTCATCTTGAGCCCTTCCCTTCCCTGTTTTTTCCAGACAGCCTTTTGTTATGTTAAACCAATATATTCAGGCATTAATTACTTAAAGTAATTCAGTGTTCAAAATTAAAAGAAACTCTTCAAAATCAGTTCACAAACTTGAGGCCTCCTTACACAACCTCCCTGTCCCCCAAACAACCAGCAGCATACGGGTAAATGGAAATTGTTTTCTAATTAATTGTATCAGACTTTCTTAGGAGACTGAAGACACTGGCTGAAGACCAAGGCTGCTGAGGCCTCAGGCAAAGCAGGGCACACGCCCAAGACCCTCTGCTCCCCAGAAAATGGGGAATTCTTTCAGCATAGAGAAGTTCAGTATCTCGGAAGAAAAGCAGTACAAGGTGCTTCGAACATACAAGATGAGGGACATTAGAATTTGAACTATAAATGTTACAGGAATCTGCAAGCTTGCATTTATTGTCAAATTCCTTGATGAGAGAGCCAAAGACAAAGATCCAATTTTTTTAAAGAACAGATTTTTGGGGGGTAAAAATTCAAATCAAATCACAGCTTAAGCTCAAAATCCAGCCTGCAAATTTCCCTCTCTCAGGCTCCTGCCCATGCCCACAGCACAGCACCCACCATGGCCCACTCCTGGGGAACACTGCAGGGCTCTGGCTCTCCTGAGCTGTTGGAGAACACAACAGACAGAATGCTCCCTGCAACACCCAGGGCACTTTCCATTTGGAATTGCAGATGGGATGCAGCCCTTAGGTCATGCAGAGACAGCCAGCAATGTTTCTTAGGTAACAAATGGACTTGGTCATTGTAAGGAAGGTGCCAAGGTCTGTCCCGTGGAGGGCGGGAGGAGCCAGGCTGGGAGGTGTGTTCTCTGTATGCCCTCAGCACTCACAGGGTACAGTGTTTTGTCATGAGCCAAGCAACTCAGGTGACATCTTCTGGAAATATGCAATGCAGAGACACTGGGCAGTGCTAAACAGCACAATAAAATCTCCAGCACAGAACACGTGATGTAGGACACCTCGGACTCCTGTAACTCAAGTCTCCACCTTCACAGATCTCCTCTCGCTCTCCAAATGCAGTGTGTAACCAGGCACCACAGCAGCCCATAAGGTGTCTATTGTTAAAAAACAGAAAGAAATAGTGCAGCAGATGGACAGTTTCTCACTCCCAAATAATGGAACTTCTCTACATGATACAGGGGGGGAGAGACTAAAAATGCATATGGGAGACATCCAAGTGAGGCAACCCCTTTTGTCTCTTAGTTTCCACAATCTTAGCTGGATGTTTTTCACCCCAGCTCTTGGGGACCTGGATTGCTGATACTCCAGGCTGGGACATCTCTAACAGCTTCTATTGCTCCAGAAGTAGGAGATGCTTCACTCCAAGCCTTGGAGAAGGCCAGAGGGGGTGGAGGAAGAGACATGCACATCATGCTGCAGGGAAGCACTTCTACCTGAAGCTTTCAATTCAAATGTTCAATAGGGATGACACATAGCAATTAAGTGCAAAGTCTCAAGATGTTTTGAAGGATTGGAATTTTAATCAGTGAATATCTTTCAACAGACAGAATTTCAGAAAGCAAAATCTCTGTGTCAGTTTTCTTTGTTCTTGACCCCTATTACACTAAAGTTACACTAAATTCTACATATGAAGTTGGGGAACTACCTTAAAAGATGTCTGATGCAAAAAGACCACTGCGGGAAGCTGAAAGCTTTAAGCTGAAGGAGGAGCAAGGGGGAAAGAACTGACTAATTTAAAGCTTATGTATTTTTTCACATGAAGACACAGAAAAACTTTTCATTGTCTTTGCTGAAAGCAGCAGTTGCACATAGAAGTGGGGTGTTCTAGGAAGAAGACAGAAACCTGTGGTAACAGAAACAATCCTGTGTCTACAGGGGCAGCATGCGGAGAGAAACTGAGAGCCCACAGGAGAGGTACAGCGTCCTCAGAGCACCAAACCATCAAAGGAACTCACTTCCCCTGAGCAGCTTTAATGTGCACAGAAACACCCACAGCAGCTGCTGAAACCTTCTCGAGATACCTGCACAGGGCCGAGCACATCACCTGAGCACAGTAAAACACCTGAGCACAGTAAAACACCTGAGCACAACCCCTTGCCCAACAGCAGCACCACAATGATGGTGCTACAAGCAGGAGCCCACAGAACCATCTCCAGCAGCTGAGCCCTCCCAAAGCAGATGGTCCCAGCAGCTTTAAGTGGGGGGTAAAATATCCCGAGAATGTCCCAGCAGGAGCTGCCACTGAAAACAGGCAACAGCTCTTCCCAGTGGAAAGTCACTGAGAGCTGCCAGTACACAGGAGATTCTGTAACTGCCAATTCCTCAGTACAAACTATGTCACCAATCTATAATTGTCTGTAGGAAAGTGAAGGGGGATTAAGCAAGCTACAGAAACTGTCTGAGAACAAGTTGGGGCATGTAACACAGAGTCCAGCTGGACCAAAATTATATTGTACCCAATTCTGCTACAGTTACCTGCTTATGCTTCCATGCCACAGGCACCAAATTTTTAAATGCTTTGTACCTTGGAGCACAATTACAGTATGTTCCACAGTTATAAATACAATTTCTTTAAAGTCTAGATTTCATTCAAAATAATCAGGTCAAACACTTGAGTTGCTCTGGAGAAGAGGTGTGGGTTTGGGTTTTTTTACACATTAGATAAAAGCTTCTAAGAAAATATTTTTTAATTGTTTAATTCTGTAATGTTGTTATTTTTAGTAGCATTAGGAGACAGCTGTGGACACAGAGAGGCAGCAGTCTGTGATGGTTCACAGGCACTAAGACATATCCACTATGTTTCAAGTGAGCCACGACAAACCAAACAGTTTAAAACCTCTTTTCCCTCCCCAACCCAAGGGTGTAAATGACACTGCACCCGCTGCAATCCACAGAGCTCCCCAGACTGTCCTGACATCCTGGTGACAGCACATCAGCAACCACCAAACCTGCTTCTGGGGTGCCACTTCTGCCTGTGAGGACAGCGTGTCACCAACTGGGTTAGAGTAAGATGGACACCACGTCGAAAGCCTCAGCTTCCCTCTTCCCTGCTAAAGCTTATCAACACCCAATCAATGTTTTGAGGCAACCCTTCTCACCAGATTTGGCCCAGCTTGTCACCATAAGCAAATATTAACCTGACCAGAGTCACACCAAGACACAGATTGCTCAACAAACGTGTACTGAGTCACAGAAAGAACATGGGACTCTGGTCTATATCACCTGATAATGATGACGGGAAGCAAAGGAACAGGAACTCCCACCCACTGCTGTCACTGCCCCATGGATGCTGGGTGAGGAATGAAAACCCACAGGCATCCCCAGGGGAGGACGATTTATTTGGAAAATCAGGTGTCAGTTTCCCGCCTCCTCCATGACAGAAGGATTCTCCACCAAAGGGAAGGGGTGTCAAAACTGAGCTCAAGGTGTATACAGAGCAGAGGGGAAGTTTTCTTCACGTTTGTCAGAACACGGATTCAGTATGAAGAGCAGCCCAAACATCCGTTCTCAGAGGACACCTGCATGCTGCAACTGTCTGCAAACACCTGAGGTTAAAAATCAGGAGCAGTGCTGGTGTGGGTCACTGTGGGAAACATATCCTGTGTGAGTAAATCCCCTTGACCGGGTCTGTTCTGTTAAATTCTGAGTATCCTGACTTCTCACACAAATATACCTCAAGTATTTCTCTGAGTAGCACCTATCTTAATATTAAGTCATGGGAAAAGCAATTAAACCCCTATGAGCTAAACCATGTCTTTAGACCCCCAATCAAGTACATCCACTCCTGGGCAATACAGTTGTTTCACTGGATATAAAGAATTTGAACAGCCCACCCACAGGGATGGAAATGTGGCTCTCTAAGGCAATTTTAGCACAGAACTGTCCCCCATCTGACACAAGACAGAACAAGGTTTTACTGAAGATTTCTGAAGTATTTTCAGAGATAAACTTATCTTCATGCAAAACATCACCTTGGGAGTACTAGTTAAACCATGACACAGCTACAAATTCTCCTAAACAGATGAAAAAAACACGAGGATCTCCAGAAGAGATCTGACAACCTTACAAATAATGACCTTTTTCACCTGAAGCTGGATCCAAAAAGCTTTGTTACAATAAAGCTTTTTTTTCCCCACACACAATGGAAACCATCATTACCTGACACATTTCAATTAAATATCACACCTACTGCTCTAATAAAAATTCAGCTTTCTAAACAAAAGCTAAAAAGAGAATGTAAAGAAATATTACATGTAAATTACTGAATTATACATTAGTTCTTCCAAACTGGGAATCTCTGAGCCAACTGCACTAAAATATGGATTTTAAATCCACCACCATTAGCTACTTCAAACTAATTCACTTTCTCATGGAATTAAAGCAGCTCCAAGCCTCTCACCCACAAAGCTGGCACACACTCCAATTAAAAGAAAATCATTCCTTCTTCTTCTCCCAATACAATTTCCACAGCAGCTTTAGAGGAATCAAATGACTTTTATGGAATTCCAGGAGCTCCCTGTGAAGGTAGGCCAAGGCCAACGGGGTTCAGACTTGCTTCTGCCCATCTCACAGATCACTGTGGAGCTGCAGGCAGCACGTGGGACTTCAGTGCATCACAAAAATCCCTCCCACAAGCCCCCTCCCTCCCACCTGTGGTGGGGCCCAACATATGGAGGGGAGGGAGCAGAGCCAAGGTAACCGAGGGGGATTTGATCCTGGATGCAACGGCAGCAAAATGCCCTCCCCACTCCACTGCCCAGGGTTTCCTCCAGAGAAAGAAACGGTTTGGCGCGAAACAGTTCACTTTTGGTTCTGCTTTTTGAACAAAGAAGTTCACTTTTGGTTTTAGGCTGAAAGCAAAAGCTGAGCCTCTCCCTCTGCAGCCTCTCTGAACGGAAAATAAATAACTAAATAGTAAAGCAGGGTGGTGTGTGCTGCTGTTGGGGAATGTATATCCAGGATTTCGGGAATCGGATTTATGCAGCAGGAAGGCAAGAAGTCAGCACAGAAAACAGAGAGAACTCTAGGAAAGTGTTTAATAAATACCAGGGAAAGACAAAGGGTTTAACCTGTATTTCCTGCAGATCAAGGAACAGCCTCAGAAACTTTGGATGCAAACGTTCAACCCAAAGCATTTCTGCAGCACTTAATAAAACCAGCTGGCAGTTCCTTAGCACTGTCCAAGCCTGACAGAGGTCTGAAGGGCCACTGGGCATTCCTGGGAACTGGAGAAGTGGACACAGACTTTTAGAGGCTACTTACAGGTATTCCTCCCCAGTCAGCCACTAATTTTTCCCCCCGGATTGGCCAAACAAGCTATTTAAAAATAATTCCTTTATTCCAGCAGTACAGCTAATTCACTGTAAATCCGCTGACCACAATTACTAATGATGCTGTTGGAAAAGGTCTTTCAAAGCACATTAAGCTCTGAGTGTTCCCTACAGTACATGAAAGACACAAAGTGGGGAAAGAACTGTGGGTCTGGAGATGACAGTTATTACCAAAGAGCCGCTTTCACACCTGGAAACAAGTTCTGGTGAAACTACTTATGTCTTTGTTAATTAACTCCCACATGGGACATTGCTATAGAGAACCTAGAATACCCAGTGTGTGCACTTCTGTCACCCCACCATGAGCTCCCTCACCATTTCCTGCAAGCGAACATCAATCCTGATGCAGAAGGAAGGGATCATCCCTGAAGGAACGTGCCATGACTTTAACACATGGAAAAGTGACCTAATGGTCTCATCAAGACAAATTATTTGCAGGATGTGCTGGTGCCAGAAGGTTCTGACCCTAATTCCAGGCCACACAAGGCAAACCTGGCAGGGCACCCGAATCACCTGGGCAGCATGGATTGCACAGGGCCCCTCAACGACACAGAAAAGGCGCTCCAGAATAGGAACACGTGTCCTGATTGTCCCTGCTGAGGGACAGCAGGGTTAGTGCAGGGTCAGCCCGGCCAGGCCAACGACCCTGTGGCCATACAGGAAGGGGTGGGAGCTGGGTAGTGGGATGGGCACAGGGCAGAGCTGCCAACTGGACACACCAGCACGAGTAATAGCACCAACCTGGGAGAGAAGGAGCAGCCCCTGCCAGGCTGAGAACGGGCACTCACATGGGCTCTGAGCCCTCTCAGATCAGTCCCAGCCTGGGTTTGTTTGCACACACATCTCCCCAAGCCAACAGGCATGTGTCCATCCATCCACAAGGCTTACCAGTTAGTACTTCAGAAAAAACGTGAAAACGGATGTTTTCAGAACCAAACTATTGAAATTGGGAAATTAAAGCTATTTTAACCACTTTCGATGTTCTTCAATTGCAATTAAACGTTTGAAAAAGCTCTTGGTTCTGAGGCTGGGTTTGAAATGCTATTTCAAACAAGAATTCAATATTCCTGAATGAAAAAGAGCTGCTTCAGCACAAAGCAGAGAACACTCTGGCTACACAGAGCATCTTCAGGAGTAACTTTCAGGTTCACCTCTGTTCCCTGCTCTCCCCAGGAACCTCACAGAACCCAATGGAGTGTCAGTTTTAGTCATATCACAACACATGGACGAGGCGGGAAAGCATCTTCTGCCGGGAATGTGATGGTTTGAACCTGAGTTGAAGGAAACAACCGTTTCTTCCAAGCAAACTCCTGAACTCCTCGAGACCTTCTTTCACATTGTGTCAGCTTACAAAACACAAGGAATTACTTGCAATTCCCCTACTCCCTCTGCAGATGCATATTTGCCACTATAATTCAATACAGAGCTGTAGGAGGAAGGAAAAGCAAAAGCTAAAAGCTGACAAAGTTGTCTTATCACTGTTTACAAGCTCTACAATTCCACGTAAGTTTTCTCCCAACTGTTGATATCCTGGCCTCCCCTTGGATTTCAGGTTTCAAAGCTGAGGTTTCTGGGTTTGATGTTCTACCTCTAAGCAAAGCTTGGCTAAGTGCTCTCTGTTCACCGTGTCTGAAACACACAGCACTCGTTTGCTCTCCTGCAGCCCCCCCGGTGCAGAGCTCTTAGGTCAAAACACTTTGGAGATGGGCTGAGAGGTGCAAGGGCTCAAAACGAGCCAAACCCCCCGACTGACACAGCAGCTACTCCACAACATCCTTCTCACAGTTCCTGGGCTCACTGCACCAGAACACTCCTAGTTTCTGGTTTTCACCCTTGTACTGAATATCTCCCCTGTTTTTCTCGAGCTACAGCTTCCCTGATAACCGGTGCCTACGTTTTCCTTGGGCAGTGACACAGAGCCTTTATCAAGACAAACATACACCGAGAGCCAGAGGATTTAGAGACTCCCTCAGACCACAGGCAGACACTGAGTTTTCCCCAAACACCCCGGTAACTCTCACACGTGCACCGCGGCCGCTTTCAGGCTCCCATAGCGCCTTTCTGCCACAATTTCTCTTCCTCTGAAGCTGCCTCAAAGTCGGAGCCGCCACAGCCCGTCCCTCAGCGCAGTCCCTGCTCCCTGCCCGCGGGTCACACGCCCCGTGTATCTGTTCGTCACTCTCCAACAACTCCGCGGCCCTAGGACGGGCGAACCGGCAAACCCGCACCCCGGGCCGGGGCCGAGAGTCAGCCCCGTCCGCCCCAGACCCGTCCCTCTCCCTCACCGCCCTGGGAGCCGCCT